>JAAAKG020013844.1:0-20793 GCA_010014905.2 Druon quercuslanigerum | reverse complement strand
AGCCAGCGGATCAAAAAACTGTTCGGGACTTTTTTGCTTATTTTTTTGCCCACCCCCCCCCCCCCCACAAAATTAACTACAGTACTCGCGGGACACCCTGTATGGAAAATCTGGATCCCTATTTAGGCAACCGAATACCAATAATTGTTTTTCCAAATAGTATACATTTTTTACATTAATGAAAATTTATTGATGTTGAATAGTATACATTCGTTTAATATATACTATCATTAAAATATTTATACAACCAATAAAAAAATTACGTCTATATCGAGAATCCGGATAATTGAAGATCGAAACGAACATATGCTATCGGAGGAGCTTCCTCCTCCACACGGATGATGTGCTTCTAGCAGTTATTCATATTGATTTCCCCAAATGGATAGCGATAAAGATACCCTCCATTTCGCGAAAAAGTTTTCCCCGCTGTATACAGGGCGTTACAAAGCTGGCAAGCATTCAGAACCCCTCTGGCTTGAAGCTTCCGTGGCAGGACTATTCTCTTCACAGCCGCCATCTCGTGATGCATTCGTTGTTAGGAAATCTTCACATGACAAGAATCCTACATTGCCGCCACTTTTTTCATTTCATAACTTACATTTTCATGAAGCGCTACATTGAGTTGAAAATTTGGGATAATAATTTGGAAGCACTAAGAAAGGCGGGTCTGGTCCTAAATTTTGATAATTTCTACAAAGTGTAATTTTAAAAAGTGAAAGTTTCGAAAACTGATTTTCAAGTCATCAGGGGCCAAATCGAGCGGCCTGAAGCGGTTATCAAATTTTATTCGTGGTTATAGAATCCGGAGTCTTAATTGTGGGTAATTGATCGGTAGTCTTTAGGAATATTGGCATCATGCAAAAAGGCATACTTTCCAGATTTTCGAAGATGGCCTGGAGAGCCCCTCAGAGCGGGGTGCAGATCCGATATATCGTTTTACGAGAAGGTTTGAATTGCATCCGTCTCTTCGAGCATTAAGCACTCGAACGTAATTTGAAATGTAGCATTAAAGATTAAAAATGATTTCTATCAGAATGCATAAAAATTAAAATAGTTATTCAAAGTAATCTAAGAGAGGAAGAACGTCCATTAAAACTAGAACCATACGTTGATAAAAATTTATAATTCAATCAGGAATATTTCCAATATATAGTAATCAAGCAAATAAATTCGTGACGTTTTCTTAAGAAAAATCGGTCGCCTATGATCTACCCTTCAGTATTTCGAAATCCTTGCTTTCCTATCAACTGAATTTTCCTTGAATTTGTATCTAAGTTATTGAATCTCCGATTTCCAATTTAATAATAAGTTACACACTTTATTATACAGAAGAAAGGAAATGGGAAAATAGACAGTGTAAAAAATGAAATGCATCAAGAAGTGAAGAGTGGCGCGTGGCATACCGGTGAGATAAGAGTAACGCACTCGCCGATGATGACGAGGGAGAAATAGAGAATTGAAATACTAAATATTGAGGCCAGGGCATCGAGGAAAACTACACTACACGATTAAAAATATCTGGTTGAATTTCCATCCACATGTCGTAGAAATTTTATACCATTACCACTATTGAAATTTAAACTATTTTTAAATGAAAAATTAGCCACACATGTAATTGAAATGATAGGAACACGAAAAATTTTTTATGGTAGAGTTAGTAAATTTCGAAGAAAGTATAATTTTTCATAAAATAGAATAGGTTTTATTAAAAAATTTTAAATGATCAAAAACCTGGAATGAAACCATAAAAATTCCAGAATAATTTTAAGAGGATCTAAGTGGAACCTGAGTAGACACTAAAAAACTAAATTATTTTTCAAGAAATTTTTCTAAATAGATGTAATTGAAATGTAGTACGACTAGGTTTACTGGAAAAGCGAGTAAGTATATAATTTCCGTCTTAAGAGGATCTAAAGGGATCTTAAACACACATTAAAACGATATATTATTATTGGCGGAATTTTTCTAAGTGGATCCCAGCTATAAATTCTTGTACAGGAACCTGGAAGGATCATGCACATGTTCCTGTACACGAAACTGCACATGAACCTGTACAGGTAATCTTGACGGTTTCTGTACGACGAAAGAAACTGTACATCGTCCTTAAAAGGAACCTGTATGCGAGGTAACCTTTGAATAATCCTGTACATGCTCCTTCACAGAGCCAATTGAAGTGTGGGTACATGTACAGGAACATGTTCAGGATCCTATACATGAATCTGCGTAGGAACTAATCCACGAGGGTTCGCTAGTGGCTTCGCTCTCTTGATGGTGAGTTGAATCTTTAAGGAAATAAAAGGAAGGCAACTTTATAGCTGTAAGCGACATGAGTTTTCGCGATGGCTTTCTGTAAAGGACCTATACGTGTTTCTGTAAAGGGTCCATCGGAGGGTTCCTTTGATTTTTTCTTTAAGAGATCCTATACATGTTACTATAAAGGAACATGCAGCTCAATTTTCTTTACAAAAGAACCTGTACAGGAACCCGTACAGAATCATGCAGAGGTTCCTTTGTAGATGCAGGTTCCTTTGCAGGATCATGTTCAGTTTGCTTCGCCGAATTCCTGCAGAGGAACCGTCAAGATTACCTGTACAGTTTGTTGTTCAGATTCATGTACAGGAACATGTGCAGAATCCTCCGAGGCTCCTGTACATAAAATTTTAGCTGGGACCTGAGGGGAATTTAAGAGGCACGTTTACTGTGAAACGGACCCAGTAAAAACAAAGTGTGAGCCTAACGCTAATTTCAGGGTACCATATACCTGCAAAAAAAATTAATCTTGGTAGTGTGAATGGTACCACATTATAAGGTATCGTTTCCTTTAGACTTGGGGTACGAATCGTCATTTACTGTTAATTATTTTTACAGTTTTGCAGCAAAAACAATCGACGAGTTTCGTACCCCAACTACGAGCGAGATGAAACACCATCTTCAATTTGCCTGCAAAAAAATTTATCCTAGAGTTTTTAGTGTGGACTTTGAATATAGAATGTTCGTCTTAAAAGGATCTAAGGGATTTTAAAAATTGTATAAGGAATTTCTCTAAGTAGATCTAACAGTCGTTTAAAAGGCTGCATTCACTGCAAAAATGACTAATTATATAATTGCCGTCTTATAAGCATCTAAGGGGATCTTAAACAGACATTAAAACACTATATTATCATTTATAGAATTTCTCTAAGTGGATGTGAAAGGAATCTAAGAGGTTGCGTTTACTGGGAAACCGACTAAGTAAATAGAATGTTCATCTTAAGTAGGTTTAAGGGGTTCCTAAAATTTTGCAGTGAATTTCTCTAAGTGGATCTAATAGCCATTTAAGAGGCTGAGTTCACTGGAAAGGTGATTAAGTATATAATTGCCACCTTAAGCGGATAGAATGGGATCTTAGACCGATATTAAGACACTAAATTATTTTGTACGGAATTTCTTTTATGTGAGTGTAAGAGGACGTTTACTGGAAAAGTGACCAATTATAAAACAGTTATCTTAACAGGATCGAAGGAAATCTTAGACGGACATTAAAACACTAAATTGTTTTGTATGGAATTTCTCTTAGTGGGTCTAAGGGGATTGTGTAAGAGGGCGTTTACTGAAAAGCGACCACGTATATAATTGTCGTCTTAAAAGTATCTTAAGGGGATCTTAGACGGTCATTTAAGCACTAAATTACTTTGTACGAAACTTTTCTTAGTGTACCTAAGGTGATCGTAAGAGGGCGTTTACTGGAAAAGCGACCAAGTATAGAATTGTCGTCTTAAGATAATTGAAGGGGATCTTAGACAGATATTAAAACATAAAATTATTTTTTACGGAATTTCTTTTTGTAGATCTAAGGGGAATGTAAGACGGCGTTTACTGGATAAGCCAGGGAAGGAGAAACTGCAGAAAACAGCCTCCAGAGTGAAGCCAGGATTTCGAAAGTGAGTTTGAAGACAAAAATTCTACCCTACTCGTCGAATTCACTAAATTGTCAACGGCGTCAAACTAGTATCCACTTACCATCCTCATGAGATACCCGAGAACACTATAACATGCCGAATTCGTTCCACTTAGAAACCTTTTAAGCACACATGCAACGCAAGTATAATGCGCAAAGAAACCTTCTAAGTTCCCAGGAAGCGAGAAAATTCTCTTAAGTTCTTTATAATATCCACTTACAGATCTCATAAAGCCCTCGTAAAAACCGTGTACGCGCCTAATCATACCCATTTAGAAACGTTTTAAATACACCTTAAACGCGCACAGAAACCTCATAAAACCCTTTTAAGCTCTCAGTAAGCAAGGAAAAAACCCTTTATCTCCTCTTAGGTTCTTTATAATAGTCGATAATAGTGTCGGAAAAAGTGTTCTGTATTTACTAAACCAAATTTAAATACTCTCAGAAAGCAGATTTTTCAATTCCAAAAAACTTTCTTTGAATTAAAGAAAAATATTCATCGGCAAGTCCTATAAAAAATTACTTGCAATACAACCCGATTAAAGTCCTAAAACGTTTATTATTTCGTGCATTTGTAAGAGTAAAAAAAAAGACAAAAATAAATGTAATATGTTCTTTTCTAGTTACAAAAATGGATTTTTTGGGCTCCAGTTTAAGGAAATAAGAAGCGAATTTTCAAAAAAAGAGTTAACTTTTCAAACAAAAAGGTCCATCTAAAAAAATGTAATTTTTAACAAATTAGTTCAACTTATAACCAAATTGTTAAACCTTCAACAAAAAAAATAAATTTTCTACGAAAAAGATTAATGTTCTGCCAAAAAAGACGAATTTTTAAGAAAATACATTAATTTTCAACAAAATTGTTGAATTTTTGAAGCCATTAAGATTAATCATGTACAGGTCAGTTACATATTAACCCAAATATATGATTTTTCAATAAAAGAGTTTATTTTCAACCAAAAATATTAATTTTGTACAAAAATGTGGAATTTTCAACTCAAAAATATATATATATATATTTAAAAATATGTATATAAACGTATATATTTAATAAAATATTTCACTTTTTAAGTTTAAAATTTAAGAGTGGGAAAAAAGCAAAAATGAATGCAGTATCTTCTTTTATAACTAACAAAATGGATTTTTTGGGCTACAATTACAATTAATTATAAGATGTCTATTTCAATTTATATTAGAGAAAAATATTTATCTTACTCATATTACCAATCTTCCAACACTTATAAAACTCAAAAAAAGTAAATGTGTACTGAGCTTTCGACACAAATGTAAAATAATAAATTTAAAGTAAATTCACATTAAATAAAATATTATTAACAATAAAAATAATGAATTGAGAAAGCTATAATATAGAATTTAAATGAAACATGTCAAAAAAATATTCGACGTTGAAGTAAGAAAACTAAATATCACTTGGGGCAACACCAATTTTCTGCCCGGCACTGTTCGTTTCTCACAAGCGGTGATAATTTTGCTGGTTATTATATAAGGACCATTGAGACTGATATAACCAGCGTGCGATATTATGCGATAGCGAATTGCGTGGTATGTAGTAGTGTTAAGTTAGGTTATAGAATTAGGTTTGTATGCGTTAGATAAGTGAAGAATAAGTTTCTCGCGTGTTAACTCGTGCGTAGAATATAGTGTTCTGCTTCGCAGGACGTCTTTTTTATTTTCTTTAGAACCCTCATAAGATCCTTGTAAAACCCGAGTCTACCCCGAATCAGAAACATTTAGAAACCTTTCAAACACCCATTATACGCACACCGAAACAAAAAATCCTTTATCTTCTCTTAGGTTTTACATAAAAATCTTTTACAAATCTTATAAGACCCCTGTAAAACCCGAGTACCCCCCGAATCAGATCCGTTTAGAAACTTTTCAGATACACATTACACGGACATAGAATTCTCTGTCAAATCAGCCATCCCCCTCACACTTTAATTTGCAAGAAAAATAAACGTTATTGGGCTAAACATTTTCAAAATGGCGGACCTGTCTTGGTTTCGACATAGTTCCAGATAGGGCCGCATAAGATTTCTTCGGGCGCTTAATTCTTTTTTTTGTTCCGGATGTTTGCTTCGAAGCCGTATAGAACCGGATAGAAAACCATTTTCGAATTTGGATGAAGTCTTCTAACGTAAGTTCCGACATAGTTTCACATAGCGCCGCGTAAAATTTCGTCGCGCGAATAATTTGTTTTCGATGTTCGCTTCAAAGCAGGATATATCCAGATTGAAAACGGTCTTTGGACTTAGAAGAAAAGTGTCTTCTAACCTAAATTCCACAATAGTTGCGATAAATATAGATAGGAACGGACTAAACTCAGAAGCGGGCTATCCGCAACTTAACCCGGTTTTGTATCTGACTCTATCGGATCACCAGGAAAACACTTTAAGAATTTGTTACTCATCATAATGCAAGACATCATTTTACCAACAAGGAAGAAAGTTCATCAACATATTCTTAATATCAGCTTGAGCATGGTTTCGTTGAAATGACTTTCCCAAAGGTGTGAATACCCAGAATGTTTTCCTTGATTTAATATCTAGTAAGTTGCCATAAAAATGTAATTTCTATTTAAAAGAAAAAAGAAAAATGGTATCGCTAGATGTTTATTATCTGAATATGGATAAAAAAAGTTTGATGTATGGAAGTTAGCCGATTCCGAGAAAACCGACCAAGAATTTTAAGATTAAGATTTCATGGGTTTTCAAAATCGTCTTCGGATAGTGAATAAAGATCGTATGTTTAACTTTTTGCAAAAATAAGAACCAAGGAAAGGATGAGAGCCACTGTGAAGCGCAGATCGGCTCTCACATGCAGAGAACCGTCGTTTCAGAAGAGAGGGGGTCGCGAATCAGCATGCATTCATGGCGCTCGCACGTACGTTTGTTTCTTGTTTAACCGGGATTCTCCGAATGCGAGAGCCGTACTGCGCTTGTCAGCTAACTTCACAGTGGCTCTAATTATCTCCCTGATAAGATCATACTGCCGAGATATGGGAATTATAACTAAGAATCAAAAATTTTTATTCAAAAGAATAATTTTTACCGAGAAAAACAAAATTTAATATGGCGATATCACTGTACCAGAGATTATATTGTAAAAAAGCCGAAAAAATATGACAATTTTTTTTTCTTTAATTAGAAGATAATAATTTTAAGAAATATCATTGCTAAGAGGTTGGCCAAAATTATTACCATGTTAAAATATTAAATAAAATTTATTGAAAATTCAAAAAAAAATTTGGTTATCTAGTTCTGTACTACCACCCTTAAAATGACCACTCGACTTTCAGTACTTCGCCTTTGCACACATCTACAAGTGAAAAGATAAGTATTAGAAGTTTTAAAAAAATCATGCATATCCATAAACATGTGCTTCACAAACTGAAATTTCTCACATTTTCACTTACTTATTAAAGTAATCGGTATAGTTAAAAATGTAACAAATAAGTATATCGGCTTTATATAGAGATTTTAGGTTGAAATATAAGTTAAACGAAGCTTCTTGGTTCAGCGGTTTTACCTTAAAAGTTCAAAGGTTAATCAAATTAATAATTTCTGTATAAAACACTTCTTAATAATAACTTCTTAATGCGTTTTAATACTGAAAAAGTTGTGATGAAAAAACGTCCTCTTGGGTATGGTCCAATGTAACTGTGACACATCTCTAAAAAAAATTGGTCATGCTGGGCGCGCTGCCGAAAGTCATACGCGTAGGCTGAGTCAAAGTTTTACTATGCATGTTCTGTGCATGTGAGAGCCCGAGCTGCGTTTCACAGTGGCTTTCATCCTTTCCTTGATTCTTATTTTTGCAAAAAGTTAAACATACGATCTTTAATCGCTATCCGAAGATGATTTTGAAAACCTATGGAATCTAATCTTAAAATTCTTCGATTATCTATATTCAAATACTAAACTTCTAGCGAGTCCATTTTTATTTTTTATTTTAACTGGAAATTACATTTTTATTGCAATTTACTAGATATTAAATCAAGGAAAACATTCTGGGTATGCACACCTTTGGGAAAGTCATTTCAACGAAACCATGCTCAAGCTGATATTAAGAATATGTTGATGAACTTTCTTCCTTGTTGGTTAAATGATGTCTTACATTATGATGAGTAACAAATTCTTGAAGTGTTTTCCTGGCGATTTCTGGTATCAAAAGCTTTTCATGTGCAATTCTTCCTGCTTAAAATGACGGATAGGATCCGATAGAGTCAGATACTAAACCGGTTTAAGTTGCGGATAGCCTACTTCTGAGTTCTATTTCGGAATTTAGGTTAGAAGACACTTTTCTTCTAAGTCCAAATACCGTTTTCTATCTTGATATATCCGGCTTTGAAGCGAACATCGAAAACAAAATATTCGCGCAACGAAATCTGATGCGGTCCTATTTGAAACTTTGTCGGAACTTAAGTTAGAAGACTTCATCCAAATTCGAAAATGGGTTTCTATCCGGTTCTATACGGCTTCGAAGCAAACATCCAAACAAAAAACTGAATTAAGCGCCCGACGAAATCTTATGCTGCCCTTTCTGGAACTATGGTATATCGGAACTTAAATTAGAAAAATGTTTTCATCTAATTTCGAAAATTGTTTTCTGTCTGGTTCAGTACGATTTTGAAGTGAACATCGAACACAAAAAATTGAATTATTTGCTTGACGAAATTATATGCGGCTTATCTGGAACTTTTTTGGAACTTAAGATAAAAGACTTCTCATCTAAGTTCGAAAACGGTTTGCTATCAGGTTATATACGGCTTTAAAGCGAACGTCGGAATAAAAATATTGAATTATTCGCCCGGCGAAATCTTTTGCGGCCCTGTCTGCAACTATGTCGGAACTTATATTAGAATACTGTTGTCATCTAAGTTCTAAAATGATTTTCTATCCGGTTCTGTCCGATTTTGAAGCAAAACTGGGACACAAAAAATTGATTTGTTCGCCCGGCGAAATCTTATACGGCCCTATTTCGTACCATGTCGGAACTTAAATTAGAAGACTGTTTTTATATAAGTGCGAAAATGGTTTCCTATCTGGTTCTATACGGCTTTTAAGCGAACATCGGATAAAAGAAATTGAATTAGTCGACCGACGAAATCTTATGCGACCCTATCTGGAACTATGTCAGAACCTTCATTAAGAGGCTACTAAATTAGGAACTACAAATTGTAAACATGGCTGTAATTTTGTTACTAAGCTCTAAGCGCATCGATAGCGAAATGAGTTAGAGCGCCCGGTAGAATACATGTTTAGGTAGGTTAGGCAGGGTTTGAATCCTCAGCAAGCACCATTTTTCAAAGCGTTTAAGCGTAAGATTACATGTGTATCATTAATACATGTACATCATTATATAATAATAAGTTAAGAAATAACTTTTTTTATTGAAAAATCCGGATAGATCCCGATAAAATTCCACATAGGAAATTATGAGCAGCGGAAATATTGTCCATTGCGAAACATAACCGGATAAAACAAAGGGCACAAATACCGCGTAAGTTTTCGGATAGAGCTCATTTAATACCCAAAATCCCAATTTTAGGCTCTGCATTTTTTAAATGCATGGTACTGTCAGCTTTACATAAAGCTAGCAGGACCATGGTAGAAAAATTGGTTGAATCAAATTTTTTCTTTCACAGGAATTGAGGGCTCATTTAAGGGTCTTACATGACTCCCGGCACCATTTTTAAAAACAACCCCTATCATAAAAAAACAACCATTAAAATTAATATGTACTAATATTAAAAGTGAGTACATCAGAATTGAAGGATTAGTTTACTTCTGACTTTATTATTGGCAGATATTTATTTTTTGTGGTAGTTTTTTTTTATGATAGAGGTTGTTTCTGAAAAATTGCGCTGGCGTTCATGCAAGAGCCTTACATGAACCCTTCATTCTGATTTACTAAATTTATGATAAGTGCACTTTATCGTCACTCTTGGGTAAGGGGTATTTTTTTAAGTATAAGGGATCGTTTTGGAAAGTTGTTTTTCGGGGAGTTGGAGAGCGTTAAATGAGCCTTCAATTCTGATGTACTCACTTTTAATATAAGTAGATATTTATTTTTTATGCTGGTTTTTTATGATATGGGTTTTTTCTTATTGCGCCGGAGGGTGATGCAAGACACTCAAATGAGCCCCTAATTCTGATGTGCCCATTTTTATGACTAGTGTATATTTAGTACCCTTTATCATCACTTTCGGTTAAGAGGTAGTTTTTTAATTTTAAAGGATCGTTTTGGAAAATTGATTTTGGGAGCCTTTGAGAGTCTAAAAAATGAGCTTTTAATTCTGTTGTACTCACTTTTAATATTAGTAGATATTTATTTTTTATGGTAGTTTTTTATGATGGGGGTTCTTTTTGAAAAATAGTGCCGGGGGTCGTGCAAGATCCTTAAGTTAGTGCTCAATTTTGATGTACTAACTTTTATGACTAGTGTATATTTAGTGTACTTTATCATCACTTTTGGTTAAGGGGTAGTTTTTAAATGCTAAGGGATGGTTTTGGAAAATTGATTTTGGGGGAGTTGGAGAGCCCAAAATGAGCCTTCAATTCTGATGCACTCGCTTTTAATATGAGTAGATATTTATTTTTGAGTGAAGTTTTTTATGATAGAGGTTGTTTTTGAAAAATTGCACCGTGGGGCATGCAAGAGCCTTCACTGAGCCCTCAATTGCTGCGAAAGAAAAAATTTGATATAACCAATATTTGTACCAGGGTACTGCTAGCTTTATGTGAAACTGGCAGTACCATGCATTTTTTTTAAATGCAGATCCCAAAGTTTGCCTTTCGGGTATTAAATGAGCCTAAAGTGAGACCTCAATTATGGCAAAGGTCTGACCTTCTTTGGGTAAAGTAGTACCTCCAGCTTTACCCACCTACGGAGCAGGGTAATATGTGGATCGAAAAACTTCCGTATAGACACAGATACGAAAACAGATCGAATAAATATTATGGACCTGCCAACTGCCGGGTAGAACCGGATAAAAAAATCCGTATACTATCCGGATCTATCGGATCTTATCTGACGTTTTAAGCAGGGCTGTGAACGCACGTTCAAAACATCGGAAAGCACTTGAAATTAACTAGAATGATGTATTCATTCAATAAGCAGGAAATGTAACGTTAAATGTTTTAGCGACATTCGCTCACTCCGAAAATGGTCTCGGCCTTTTCATTTTCACGCGCAGGATTGACGCGCAAATATTGGTCCTATGCGATGGATCATCTGGTCCTCCGTGGATGGTCGATATGAGTGAGATAAAGATGTACATATTAACCATCCCGGAAGGATACGTTGGTTATCCTGATAGTGAGTCTGATTTTCTTATAACAGTCAGACTGGACATACAATGAGCGCGTCTCTGACTACGTTGAAAACAATATGGAAGGCACTTTTAACCATCTAGAAGAACGGACTGACTCTACATTTTGACTCTTTCTCTGAAATATACACTCTTACTGCTTCTCAAATTCTTCTTACTGGATCTCAAATTAGCAATGGATAAAAGGGAGATCACGGTTGTTGGTCTGTTTTAGTTTTTGCATGCTTTTGACATGGATCAAGTAAGCTACCAATAACCATAAGCTACATCTAAAACATAAAATTAGTAGTGGTGGGCCTTTCTGCCTGGTTAGAGTTAACGAGTGGGGTTCCTCAGGGGTCCTTTCTGGCACACCCCAACTTCAATTTGTTCAAGTTTTTACGATTTCAAAATTTACTTATCAAGACCAATTTCTGCACTAACACGGAGACGGCTAGGCTATAGCGCTGCTTATTCATTACCAAGAAAAAGAATCTGAATTATGAAAACTAAAAAATGTTGTATTGCAATTTAAAAATTCCCTTTTATCAATTTTTTTTTTAATTTTCTAGCATTGTTAAACAAATTAAATAAATTATAACTGAATAAAAATTTAACACATAGGAATTTAAAATTCGTATATGGTTAATGTTAAAAAAGTTAAATATCAAAAATATTGTAAAAAATTTACAAAATACTAATCCTTCCATTCGTAACATTTCATTTGGAGTTCATTCGTTTCACCTTATCGCTGTTCCATTACCTCTATACAAAAGATTTGCAGAATAGAAAAAGGTCCTCTCAAACATCTGTACCTTAGGTGTTATTGGATTTCGTCAGCCGCATTCCATTCCAAGATCCAACCGACACAACATCTTGCCACGCGCAAGCAAAAAAATGCAGTTAATCATCAACGATACCAACTAAACTGTCACATTGAATGAATATACAGCTTGCAGCTCTATTAAATGGTAACCAGGATGGCCGTGGAGTTGGGTTGCGCGGGTTGGTAATAAAAAAAACTAAGGCCTTGAGCTTAATGTCAGAAAAAAGGCATTTAAGCACGAAAAGTGAGAAAAGTAATCGAGAATATAAAAAGGTTCGATATCACTTTAATAATTTTGAAGTATATCGACACTAAAAAAGGGGTATCGATAACGTTAACGGATGGAGAAAACTATAATAATTTTAGAGTATTTTGACACTAAAGTGGATATATAAAACACAAAAGGATCGAGAATTCTTGAATAATTTTAGGTTATTTCGAAACAAAAACAGGTATACATAAAATAAAAGTATCCAGAACTCTTTAATAATTTTAGTGCATTTCAGCACTTAAAATGGTCCTCGAAAACATAAAGGGTCGAGGAAACTTTAGTAATTTTGAGGAATTTCGGTACAAAACGGGTATAGAGAATACAAAAGGCCGAGAAAACTTCAATAATTTCGAGGTATTTCGATACAAAAAGGATATAGAGAACATAATAGGGGTCTAAAGCTTTTCGACAATACTAGGATATTTCGGTAGTTTAATAAAAGGTATTGAGAATACAAGAAAAATGTCGGTAACATTCTAAATTTTTTTGGGGTATTTCGGAACAAAGTGGAGGGGGGGGGGGGGTATCGAAAAATAGGGAGAAATCGAGAACACTTTATAACAATGTTTAAGACATTTCGCTATTTTAAAAGGGTATCCAAATTAGGGATGGATCGGGAAAACTTTATAACAAAAACAAAACACATTACGAGATCGGAAAATTATGGGGATCGGCAACATATTAGACCAAATTTCACAAGTTCAGAGAAATGATGGGGATTGATAACATTATACACAGCACTTAATTTTTGGCGATTCGGCACTCCAGATTATTTAATAATTGTTCTCGATTGCATAATCACATTACACGGTAAAGCAAAGAATAATGGTCATATTAAAAGTAAAAATTCAAAGCTATTTTGAACCACCAACATCGATAACAGGATGATTTAGCCAGGGATTTTAATGAATAGATGAAATCAATGCCATAATAAGATATGAAAAAAGACGTTTGGCTAAACCATTAATGACACGACAAGTGTACGGACGCCAAGGGACCGATTTTCGCGCTTACCGGCATAAGAAACGGGAGCAATCACATAATTAGGGGGGAACGGCTGATGCGCACAACTTGTTTTCCGTAATTCGCAACGTTCAAGAGAAAGATAGCCGACGAGGTCCGCTTTCAATTGATCCATCCCATCGCATGCATCGTCCCGTCCTTCCTTCGTTAGTCCTTTATCAGCCGCTGTTGAGGGTGGGAGTGATTCCGAACTGCTTCCTTTAAGAGGGAGCGAAAGGCGAGGGTCGTTCCCTCATTGCCAGGGTCGGCTGTATTGCGGTGCTGAGGCGGAGGACCAGGAGCCCCTTATCTTTATCACAGATGCGAAGTAGACTTCCCGATGCTCCCGATAAAGAGAAAACAAAAACGGCGTAAAAAGCCAAGAGGCGTCTGTTCACAACATAGACATTTCTAACGATAATAATTTTTAAGCGAGATTACCTATCCTTTTGTAGAAGTTTTGTGGTAACCGCCTCGGTCTATTCTCACCAGGAACGCGTCTTGGTTCTCAGATGACCAAAAGAAATAACCCATTATATACTTTATAAGCAGACTCAGCCATTCTACTCCGGATGTCAGAAGGATTAGCGGTAAAAGATATCCGGAAGTTCATGTGTGGACTTGAGACGTGAAGTTCTGCTTAAGGTGAGGGTGGGGATGGATCTAATCGATCGTTGGCGTCGATGGAGCAATTCTGCGTGGCTCTCGCTCGAAACCGCAGAATAAAGATCTTAATATATAACCAAGAAAAGTCCTCATTTTTGAAGCACTAGGTATAAGAAAACGCAAATCGGCAAACAATAAAAATTCTCGAACATGAGAATCCTCAGCTTCACACTATCAATCTCGCTCTTTTAGCTCGTGGTTCTTGTTCAAAAGAAGATGCATGGGGGGCTCAACGAGTAGTCTGTAACTAATAAAAGATATCTACAGAGTAGATCCGTAGCATTTCCGGTAAATGAGGAAGCTCTCGTCCTCTCTGGAGCGAGAGTGTCAGCATGGGCAAAACATACGACAACAAGTCTATGAAAATCAGACCTGCTTTTCATCCTCATCGCGGGAGTCTTAAAGTAGGCTTTAGTTCAGTGCTTTAAGCGTCGAGGGCCCTGTTAGGGGATGTAAGGACTTCCTCCTACATAGCAATTACTGTTACTCGTTCTCAAAGCCTAGGGAATATGATATGAAGTCACCCCTGGCTCTGGAGGCATTGCAGGTTTCCATCCAGATTTCGAGACTATTGGAGACAGCAAACGTAAAGGAGGGAACCAGATTCAAATTTAAATCTCGATTCTTAATTTGAAGAGGCAGCAGCGAGTAAATCTTAGTTGTCTGGCAGCCGTTCAAAGTTCTAGAATCTCTCGTTATGCCTCGTTGAAAAGATCGAAGAGGCAAGTTCACAAATAGCAAAGAAAAATACCCTACGAACTAATCCTACATTCTTAAAATTAACCTAAGTATGCCCTTGGAGTGTCCTGCCACGTGCCGAGAGAACAGATTTCGCTTTACACTTGAAATAATAATTAAATAAAAGAACGTAAAATTTTGTCTTGTTACAGCCCCTAAATTGTAATTCACTAAATAATCTTGTGATGTTTACTTTCATAGGCAAGTTACAAATTTAATTTAAAAAATACAAAATTTTTCTCATTTGATTAGCAATTTCTAATGCTATAAACATTACATCACATGCATTCATTGTATTTAATAATATACTTCCTAATCAAAAATGAATGGCAGTGTTTAGGACAACTTAGCATTTTGTATATGTTTTATTTAAATTCCTTCATCTTTTATAAGTTCTAAACATCAGAAAGTTATTATTTATTAAATTTTTTGTAAAAAATGTAAAAAATGGTCAAAGCAGATTATCAAATTGTTCACAATTTTCGTCCAATCATAATTTGTCGTATCTTGCAAAGTTTGTCCGTCAAATGGATTTCGATTTTTAATTATTTTTTGTGCAATAAAAATGTGAATTTTCGATTTTTCAAAAAAATTCAAAAATTCCTTATGACAATCTTGCAGGGTGTGCAGAGAAACCCATTTTTCTCGTATTGACTTTTTTTCGTATCTTGCGTTGTTTGGCTGATAATGCTAATTTTTGTTTCTTTTTTTGGATTTTGAAATTGCTATAGCTTCGGTCATTTTTTTCATGGAAAAAAGTCATTGTGATAAATTGTTAGTATTTTCGAGCACTACTAGTAACTGTACATAGAATTTTTAAATCTTGAAAAAAGTGGTCTCAAAAATTTTCAAAATGTGCTCACTTTTTGAATTTTTATCCAAAAGGGCTGGCTAATGAACTTGACCTTCAATTTGAGACACTAAAGTGGATACCAAAGGCTAACTTAATCTGTTTATTTTTTCGAAAATTATCGTACATACAGATATACATACAGACATACATACAGACAGACAGCCACATTCGTAAAAACCTGTTTTTCGGGTTCAGGGGGTCTCAAAACGTGGGCATTTTACAAAAACCAGGGGGGTTAAATTTTACACAAATCTAATACCTCCTCTAGATGAGAATGTAAAAATGTTTTTTTTAAACTTTAGAATTATTTTCTCTATAATAGCTTTAGTAAATAAGTATGGATTACACACAAAACATTTCTTTGATTCGAATATCCCACAGGTTTCCCATCATCATGAAAGTAGAATAACTATTCTAATCCAGAGAGTGAATATCATCGCATTATCCTCTAAATTTGGGATCATTCCCGCTTCTTTATATCGAGAGTTTTACTATCCCTTTCTCGGAAGTAGTTAAAGATTTAGGATATTTTCATGGCCGTCCCTTGTCCGGGGATGAACAGGTACAGAGAATGACTAGGATAACATACAGAATTCTACAGCAACTATATAGGAATATATAATTCCATACCGACATAAGACTAGTCTGCTTAATGTTGCCAGGAGAAAGCAATTATTTATGGGTAATTTTCTCTACACTCTTTGTAGAACAAAGCTACTGACTGTCCCTTTAACCTCTTCCAATTTGTAGACAGACAGCTTCCAGTATACTCTAAACTTCGTTAAAGACATTTAATTCTTAAAATTCCTTTGTACAGAATGATTAACTTTAAAGGTCATTTCGATGGGTTCTACAAATATTATGCTATTGTTCCGTTACTGTAAAGAAAGCCTTAACCATCTTATTACGAGTAACTTTTAGTCTTCCTTTCTGCTACGCATAAGATTTAGGCTAACTTCATTTAGCTAAGGTTCCAGGAGAATTATTAGCCCATTATATGTCGGAACATTTCCCACGAATTTGAAACTCCAGTATTTTATATTTCAGTTTTTAATGTAATTGAGGCTCCTATAACTTTAAAGACAAGAAATTTTTGAAGATTTTTGTTTCTTTTAACACTTCTACGTGTTTACTAAATTTTATACAAAATCAAGTTAGGCTGATTATTACCCGTAGAGAAAAGATACATAGACTAAGACTTGTTTATAATAAGATGATAGAAGCTTTTTTTAACGGTAACGAAACAATACATTAATATTCGTAGAACCCATCGATTTATAGTAAGAGGTGCCCGGTCATCTAATAAAGTACCATACAATATTAGAAATGCACGTTCCCTGTATCTTTTCAAACATTTCTTTTTCAAATATTTGAACAATACTTCTAGCTCAACTCTTGACACTACTTACCATGGAGCTGGATAATGGAGAGTGATATCGCTGATTCAAATAAATTGTAAGAATATAAAACTCTTACATAGAAAAGGTTACAGTATTTCTAAATTACTGTATTAAACATATTCATGCATTCGAATAACAATAATTAGCACAATGCTTTGAAAAATTTGAAATAAAATGCTGCACATTTCGATACAAACGGTTTGTAATCTTTCTAAATCACTACAGTAGACTCTACGGCACTTCTCGCTACGCCGAACACGGCTTGCCGTAGGAGAGAGGGTTATCTGACACTTCCTGTTCGCTTTTCCTAGAGCCCCGAAAACGAGAAGGGTTGTGCAGTCTACTGTATAAGAAAAATTGCGGTCACGTGATGTCGTATGTCACGCTGGCGCATAGCAAATATAAATATGCATATATAAAACTATCTTATATCTATAAATCGCACGCGATCGGGCAAAAGTCTCGTGCACCATAAGGACACGAAGCGACCCAATGACAACTGCCTTCTGCATTGACATGCAGGGATGGTTTTCAGACTATTACCGAGTAAAAGCTTGGCTCCTTTAAGAGCGCTGATGATAAAGGCGATTAGCTTAACAGAATTTTGCGGGTATAACCATTGTAACTCCCTTTTAAGGTTTCTATACCCATGTTTTATTTAATTCTTCTAGGCTATAATGTTTTGTCAGCTATCGCTGAAAATTTTATAACAAACATGGTTTGTTTTTCAAAGTAGAAGTGAACTATGTCAGGCTTGGATTGCGCAACCGTATATGCGGCACTTCTCATTCTCGACAATTGACTCAATTTCGTTGGAAGTGTTTAGCGGAGCGGTATTAGGAATAATGCCGTAAGAGTGACAGCGATCGTAATACTCTAAGTGCCGTATTGTGCCTTTTGATGTAAGTCATTCCCGCAAGAGTTGGACAACTAGATAGTATGTGTCCTAGATGATCGGGGTGAGTATGACAAGCTCTGCAACTATCACCTGGAACATCTTAGCTCAAAAAGTGGCGACGGTATGCTAAATTGGAAATAACACAGTCTTGGCATGCCAAAATGGAACCCTTCGTGTCCAACTTCAATACACGTGATTTACGGAAAGCAAACGTTAGCTCACACGTGATCGACTGATCCTCCACATTTCTGTGGAAGATCCCGTTCATCCTCTTCGTTCTCCTTTACCATTTTGAAAAGACGGTCTCGTCAGTTTGTGACTATATTTTCTGTACCCAGAATAATCCTCTTACGAAGACATTCAAGATTTAGTATTCCGCCACCATCTTGACGGCGTAAGATGTAAAGTCGTGGAGCAGAAGACTTAAGGTGCATGCTTTTGTTCAGATGCATAACCTTTCTTGTCCCGATATCAAAGGATCTCAACTGATCCTTCGTCCATGGAACCACTCGAAATGAATAGAGTAATACCGGGACGGCAAACATGTTCCTTGCGGATATTTTGTTCCTCTGTGACAGTTCAAAAGACTAAATCGGCGGGATTGACGTTTGTACCTGCTTCGGAGAGTATCCTTTATAGGCGTCACAACCTGAATGCGGCTCTGTGGCACATCCAGGTATGTGTAGGTCTCTCCAGCGCGAAGCTGTCGTATAGCGCTTCCGTTGACAAACTTAGGGTCTTCGTCTTAGGTCTTTAAGTTTTCCTTACTCCGAATGAACCTTCACACATCTTTCTAACTTGAAATCCATTCCAATATCCTTAGAGTATTCCTTGACAATTTTAGATCTAGGTGTAGTCGCTCTTTATTTTTAGCATAGATCTAAATACATGAGTAACCTTATGCTTTTGATTTCCGCTTTTGCCACAAAAGTACTCTTCGGAATGGTAAAGAGCGAGAGATAGTGACATGAATGTGAGGCAAAAGAGGAGTGGGCTCATGGTGTCGCCATGAAAGACACCTCTCTGAAAGGTGACGCTGTTAGTTGTCACAGGAATTTTTCCAGATGAGATAGTAAATCTGGTTAAGCTTTCCAAAAGACATATAATAACTGTATGGGAGGTCGACTCAAAAACTTTACGATTATCAATCCAGGCCATCGATAGGCCACGCTGGTAGAATTCTGCGTCTTTGCAGACACGTCTATCAATGAGCAGGTTCTACCGACATCCTGCTACGCCATTCTTTGATCCGCGTTGTTCATACATTTCTTGCCACACAGACCCGATTGTCCAAACAATCCTATCAGATAAGTTGCCCACCTTTGGCAGGAGTACAGTGCGCCCATCCACCAAAAATTTCGGAGTAGGCTCTTCTGACTTTAGACGAGGTGAAAACGCGGGGCAGTTTCTGGTGGTTTGAAGGAAACTTCTTCCCTCCAAAGGTTTTGATATCATCTAATCCCGGAGCGGAATTGATCTTCATGGCTCTTACTTTTTCCACCTCCCCGGAAGTAATGGGTGGGCATTCTTTCTTTGGTTTTATGATGGAATTGAAAAGCTCCTTGAAGCCATTTGCGTAATTTGAGTCTTCTTTCAGGAAACGACGATGTTATGTAGTCAATCACACACAGAATGCGGGACGCGTACTGTCTTGCCAAGCCTATCTTTGTGGTGAGTTGATGCATTCGTCTTTTGTTCAGGTGATCAGCCGTTAGTTTTGCTTTACAGTCCACAACTTCCATAGCTGTCACTGCATTATAAACACCACAATTGATAGTCCAGAGGTCGGATTCTTTGGAAAAATCTCCAGGAAGCTCGTCATCTAGTTAATCCAGATCTCTGGGCTTACGATAAACCTGAATGTTGATGTTTCTCCGTGTCCTGAAGCATCGCTCTTTCTCCAGTCGGTCTGGGCTTGCGGATGATCTCAGGGTCGCCTCTCATTTTTTGTTTTCCGCTTATTGTGACTGCGGTTTAGTAGACATTTCTATTACATAACTCAGCACGGTTTTGCAGGCGCTTATGCGAAAAATGCGAGAGCCTTGGGTGTTTCTCGCACCACAGAGTGTGCAGTCACACTATACAGCCTTTTTGTTCAGGAGCCCTACTGGTATCATAACATTCCAGCAGGTCGTCCCTAAGTTGATCCCTTTGCTCAAAATCATAAAGATATTAACGGCTATTAACATTAACTCCGTGTTGATTGGCTCCCCCAACTCTAGGGTAGTCGGCGTGGTTGTCCGTACCATTGTCGGGAGCCCTGTTATCATTGTTGTTCTCACGAACAGCTAGGGAAAAGGGTTTTTCCATTTTTGTAGAGCCCCGAATGCAAAGATAAGGCTGCATACTCTGAGAGGATGCCCGGTATTCCAAAGTCACCCTTCGAGACACCTCATCCAGGTGCCATTCAGCTTTCGAGACGGTTGCTATGCCTCCGCGTAGCGATTATTCCTTGGGACCATCCCTGGACAATTTTCTGCGACTTCTTATTAATTATTGTAACCATATGCAGTAGGTATATGTGTGGCCACATCTCAGGACCATAAGGTTGGGGGCCACAGGACACAATGACATTAGAACGACAGGCCGGGAAAACCCCTGTGCGTCTTGAGGACACGAAGGGACCAAAAGGTGACAGCTTTCTGCAACCAGCTCGCAAATGTCTTGGCATATTTTTGGCACGCATTAATGGCTTTAAGGTGTTACGAATCAGTGACAGCTTTGTATTTTCGAGACAACCGATCACAAGGACATTTGCTTTTACCGAATTTTTTGGGTACAATTGTTTCAGCTGTAGACACGAATAAACTATGACGTCAGACTGACTCGTCTGAGGGTATATATACAGGCTCTGAGCCACGCCTCCTCA
>JAAAKG020013833.1:0-20794 GCA_010014905.2 Druon quercuslanigerum | reverse complement strand
ATAATTTGTTGTGGTTAGTAAGAATGCAAATTATTTTTAATTAAAAAGATTTTAAAAATCTTAAAGACTCAGGACTATCAGAAAATTAGCCTTAATAGAAAAAAATTTTTTTTAACACTTTGGCCTTGCAGTATTTGATTTCTAGGCTAACTGCACAGCTGGCGCCGCCACACGGCCACCGTCAACTCTCATAACAAATATTTTCCACATGCCACCAGAAAAGTATCCACTACTTATTTGATTATTTAAATTAAACTAAATAATAATTCCTTTTATAGGATAAGGCTTATGACGAAATATACAACACGTTTGGATCTGATGAACCGGAAGTGAACCCTATAGATTATAAGGATTTACCAAAATTAGAATATTTAGAGAGAGTGATTAAAGAAACTCTTAGACTTTTTCCTGTTACTCCCGTTCTTTTACGGAAAGTAACTGAAGATTTAAATATTGGCAAGCATCAGGATTTCCATACGCTCTAAAAATAAAATATATTTTTTAAATTTAAATTGTTTATTTTATATCTAGGAGCATATACAATACCGAAGGGGTGCACGGCAGCTCTTGCAATATTTAAACTTCACCGTGACGAACAATATTGGCCCAACCCATTAAAATTTGATCCAGACAGGTTTTTGCCCGAAGAAGTTGGTAAAAGACATCCTTTCAGCTTCCTTCCTTTCAGTGGTGGACCAAGAAACTGTATAGGTTTGTACAAATTTCTTTTTTTACAGTTTATAATAAAAATAAGGGAACGTACTTAAATTACGTAACAACAGCTTAAAAACTGTTATAAATTTATACTGTGTTGCTGATAAGTCGACTGAAATCTTTTTTGAGCGAAAACTCTTTTCTGAGTTTTTTTATTAATTTAAAAGTTCATATTTTGAATGTAAATATTGTGTCTTCCGTGGTTAGAAATACAACTATTTTGCTGAAACTTAAACTATTTCCTAGAAAATTTAAGAAATTTTAAGAGGGATAATGGCATAGAGTAAGCTAATTACATTAGATATACTATCAGTTTTCCACATCGACATATAGTACTGGACCGCTGGTTGCGGCTGTAGGAAGTGGACCAGGGAATAGAAGGAGAGAGAAAATCGAGAAAGTGGACCTGTCCTTTTCTAACGATGGCGATTGGTGATTGGTCAGTTGATCTTTTTCTAATGAAAGCAGATGGCAGATGAGTAGAATCAATAAACATCCTTAGAAAAGGACAGATCCACTTTATCGATTTTCTATCTCCTTCTATTTTTTGTTCCACTTCCGACAGCCGTATCCAGCGATCCAGTACTATATGTCGATGGTTTTCCATAAGTTATTGACAATGTGGATACTAAATTGGAGACCGAAATAAAAAAGCGCGCCAAAAGAATGAAATTCAAAATTGATGTTAAAATTTGTGCAAGTATTACTTTCTCGAGCTAAAATTTATTTATTTTCAAATTTAAAACCGAAATAATGGTCAAGTTTCCACGCATGTTGTGTTTAATGTTCATTTCACAAACAATAATACATTTAACAGATTTTCTTTAAAAAAAAAAAGATATCGACGGTAAAGAAAATTTATCTGAAGCAGTTAATATGATAAATTGTAGAAGTTGTAACAAAGTTTATATTGTCGAAACTGGAATACTAAAAACTCGCATCAGTGAACATAAACGTGATTGTGAATTAGGAAATCAGAATACTGGCTTATCACAACATGCGCGGGAATTTGACCATTATTTTTTATAACCATTATTTCATAAATAAACACAAAAAAATTTCCATGAATTTAAAAACAGAAATATTATATTAATAAAATTTATCAAAGTATTGTATAAATATTTTCCATAAATGTTGCATAAATTTTAACATCAATTTTGAATTTCATTGTTTAGGCGCGCTTTCTCATTTGGTTCTCCAATTTAGCAGAGTGTATTAAAGAGAGTGGAAGGTGCCATAAGAGCCTAATGTACTTTTCCGCACACGAGTTTCAGCGCCCCTATAGTCTCAGGGAAGAATTAAACCTGAAGGCCGCGAAATTCAAAACCAAAAAGTATATAAAATTTTTAAATTACGTGATTAAAAACTATGTAAAGAAGGCAATAATATATATTTTTTATTGTTTGTATTAATAAATATTTTATTTACAAAAAAGAATTATACAATTTTTTTAAAATCGTAGAATTACATAACAAGTATACATTTGGTGTAATGCATAAATACAATTTATCATATGTACAATAAACATTTATTACAAATAATTCAAACACAAAATATCACAAACAAAGTCATACAAGTACTATGTAAATCTTTTTATTAAAAATTATTTTCTTGCACTGAAAATTTAACTATTGCTGTTAAAACTTTAACTTATAAGTGGAACATTCGTCTCTTTGTGGTAGAATATTAAATTTATTGGTTGAAAATTCAACTATTCCAGTAGAAGATTAATCACTTCAGTTTAAAATTCATGTAATTTGTTTTAATATTCGCGTTTTTGGGCAGAAATTAATCTTCTCATCTAAAAAATCATCTTTTTGCTTTAAAATTCCATCGCTTCGTTGAAAGTTAATCTTCTTTAAAGTTATTTTTGTCGATGGAAATTAAGTTTTTGAAGTGATAATTTACCTTTTCTGGTTAAAGGTTGAACTATTTTCTTGAAAACTCGTCATTTCGATTGAGAATTTAAGTAATCAAAAAAATAAATTTTCAACTATAAATTTAACTATTTTATTTTTTAGTGAAAATTATTATTTTTTAGTTGAAAATTCAACTTTTTCTTCGAAAATTCGTGTATTTTGTTTAAGCACAAAAATAAATTTTTTTTGGCAAAAAATTAATCTCCTTTGTTAAAAATTCTTATTCGTTGGTTAAATATTGAGCTATTGCAGTTAAAAATTCATAATTTTAGTTGAAAATTCAGTTCTTTTCGTTGCAAATGCATTTTTTTTGCGGAAAATTAAACTATTCCTCT
The DNA here is from genome assembly GCA_010014905.2 of Druon quercuslanigerum. Taxonomy (NCBI): domain Eukaryota; kingdom Metazoa; phylum Arthropoda; class Insecta; order Hymenoptera; family Cynipidae; genus Druon; species Druon quercuslanigerum. The sequence goes on along the minus strand of JAAAKG020013833.1, from coordinate 17,826 downwards.
TTTATGCATTTATATATTTACAAGGACTGTAATACATGATTTTTTTAATTCTAAATAAATCTGGAACGAGCTTGAGATACGTGAAAAACAACTGAACTTGTCAATGATTTTTTTTCCGGGGTTTAACTATGAAATATTAACAATTTAACTGCTAATTCGATTTTTGGTAGGAAATTGATCTTTCTTAAGTGAAAATTTAACTATAGCTTGGAAATGTAAGTATTTGGTAAAAAATATATGTATTTTGTTTAATTCGCTAAATTAGTTAATGATTTAAGTATTTTAGAAAACTTGTATTTTTTGCTCATATTCAGCTGTTTTTTACTCAAAAAATTTTTTTTTGCTTAAACATCAACTATAACATTTTTTTGAAAATTAGTATTCTGAGATTGAAAAATTAATTGTTTTGTAAATAATTCGTCTGTTTCATTTAGAAATTTAATAGTTTTGCAGGACATTTAACTGTTTTATGAAAAATATATTTATTTAATGAGTTAAAAATATAACTATTTAATTAAAAATTTAGCAGTTGGACCTCAAAATTATTTACCTTTTTCAGAAGTATTTTTCTTCCTACACTTATTTCCAGCTTCTTTAAGAGTCGGAATAGCACCTCGATGTAATAAGGGTCTCGAAAAGAAACTTTTGACGCACTTTTGTTTAAAACTATTAATACAAATCCAAAAATCAGGACAAATGTTTTAGTCAACTCCAGCGAAGTGTACCCATTGCTCACGACTGTAAAATACAAATATTGCTTTAAATTGCTACTTGCTTATGACTCACAAATTACATTATTTTTTGCAACTTATCATTTAAAATTATTGTTTTTTTTCGTGAATTTTTATATCAGGCTAGTGAGGTTATATAGAAGCTCTTCATATTGTTTTTAAAAGAATTATTTTATTCGCTATTATTGTACTTATGTTGTCGGGTTCACTGTGTAACGTTTCAGTTCTTTCTATTTTGGGTTTCACAAAGGTAGTGTCATGGCATTCCTTCGCCTCCTGCATTTTACCTTAAAGCGATAAACAAAGTAATTATCCCGATAATAAATACTTTAAATCACGGTTCCTCGCCTTCATAGTGTTCGTGTGCTTAACCAATTCTCCTCTACAACAAACGAAGATTCATTTTCGAGGTTATTTTTAAAGTAGAATAATTAGTGAAAATATCCCCTTCTTTAGTTAGTAGTGATACATTTTGGGTATTATATTTTTTTTGTTTATCGAGTGTCAAATGAAGAGATAAATACTTTTGATTCTCTGGCAAATCTCAGTCTTACAATCATTGATTGTAAGCCAGAGAATCAGTGCTGCAAACCATTATATAAGAAGATACAGAGAAGAGATTGAATTCATTTTACTAAACATAAGAAATTTTAGTTGGTGAGCACTAGGCAATTTTTTTTATACTTAAGTTATTCTTAATAAAAAAATCATTTTAAATTTTCAAGGCATTAGGTAAAACTAATTCTTGTAGCCAGGAAGCTATCGAAACAGCACCCAAGAAACGAGAATGAGACGTGTTAGTTAATTTTAAAAGTTTTCTTAAAAGAATAGGCTCTCAGCCATGCCCACCTTTACGAGCCCGAAGAGAGAGGAATCTCTCTAGAGGAACGAAAGAGAAAGCAGGAATTCAAGCTAATTTCCTAATGAGGAAGGAATGCTGGCAGGCCATGAGATCATCGAAACGATCCCAGAGAAAGCTTTACATTGAATCCGCATTCGGTTATAGAAACCCCTGGTTTTATAACAAATTTACATTTATAAGAGAAAAAAGAAGTATTAAATTTTCTTAAGCAAAAATGGTTACAAGTAACGCACGTCACCTCGTTACTTGTATCTACCAAAAAATATCACGGTACCTGTCTATTACTTATCGCCCATAGTCAACCATCAGTAAAGTTGAACGGCTACCCACCGACTGCCTTTCTCGGGAGCAGATTATAATCTCGCGAACTCTCTATGAGTCTCGGACCTCGAGTGACGAAACGACGCGGACCGCTCTCCGGCTGAACTACCTGTTTGTGCCAGCCGAGAGAGAAGTGCTGTGATTGGCTGGCGCTCCCCACTTTCTGGCGTCAAAACGGGTATTCTTTCTCTCCGCTTTGTGCGGATGTTCGGCGCGCGATATTGCTTGTAGAAAGATATTACTTTATGTATAATGCCAACAGGATATGCCCTTTCATATTGTAGGCATGGCTTGCTTGTAGGATGTGCCAATACGTTACAACTGAAAGTTGAAAAAAGAACATTGTTTATTTTCAATTGTGCTATTTTTGCGGCCACTAACACGACAATAATGTGACATTTTTATTAGAAACTGTTACGATGAAACTTGTCAACAAAACTTTTTTAACTATCATAGAATACGCATTGCAGAAAGTAAACTTCCCGTTGAAATGACCGAGCTATTTCCTTGAGGCGTCAGAGTGCGCTACTGTCCAGTGTGCGGTCACCTTCCACTCTCTTTAATACTCTCTGCAATTTAATATTCACCTTGTTAATCACTCATGGAAAACTGATAGTATATCTAATGTAATTAGTCTATGTCATTATCCTTCTTAAACATGACACTTATTTTTTTTAAATGTAAGTAAATTAAGATCTTTTAAGCCTCGTTAAAACAGATCGCTCCAAAACATAATAATGTAAATTAAGACGACAATTTGAAATAGATTAATTTTTCAACACAGGTAATGAATATTAAATAAATTTACTTAGAATTTGCAATTTAGAATTTAGGCAAGTTTTAATTTTATCTATATTTAACTTTTGTACTCAGGTTATTTTACCTTGAAGTAGAGCTGCAATATGGTCGAAACGTTTGTAACTTTAAAAAAATGGAAAAATAAATTAAGATTCTGACACCTGAATCTATTTTTTATTATTGGACAGCATGATCAAATAAAATTTACACTAAACTTCGTTAATTATTATTTGGGTATTGGACAATGAACTGCAGGGAGAAAAATAGTTCGAGAAACTTTACCAAACTCAGTTGGGTAAACTCGGAACACATGGAAACTTTTATAAAGTTTGATTTCTAGTTCAGTAAAACGAAATTCGGTAATACCTAATTCACAAACATGAGAGTGTGACAAACTAATACTAATGTCTATTAACTGTACTTTAAATAATACTGTACTGGGTAGTTGACATTTAAATGGACATAATTGTAACATAGACATATAAAGTATAGACCGACAGTCTCTTTGATTCGCCGACGCTCCTGTTTAGAGAGAGAGAGAGAGAGATAGAGAGAGAGAGAGAGAGAGAGAGCGATTTTAGTGAGTACTTCTTTCTCTTTCTACTGGAGTCACGTGGGCTGGTGAGAGCGGAGCGCGCCAACAGTCGACTCGCGCACGTGACCCCTATAGAAAGAGAAAGAAGTACTCAGTAGAAAGAGAAAGAAGTACTCACTAAAATCGTTCTCTCTCTTTAAACAGGAGCGTCGGCGGATCAAAGTGACTGGTGGTCTATACTTTATATGTCTAAGAATCGTGAAATTTATGAAACGTCAGATAAAGATAATTGAACAGTTGGGTAAAACGCGGTCGAGGACTCGGTAGAAGAGGGTTTACAGGAAAGTCACGAGGGAATCACTGACGCTCGGAAAACTTTAACTACCAGTTTGGTAAACCCAAAACTTCTGAGAATAAAAAAACACGTTAGTCAGTCACGGTCAATCAGAATACAATTTCGTAGCAAAGCGTTCATATAATTGCATGCTATGGAGCTTCAAACGCGAAATTCAATTTCTATTATCAAGAGGGGTGTAGTTGTCTAAATCGGTGATAAAAATAGCTAATTCACAAAAGCATGTGAACCGCTACTTTTTTTGAAAAATTGAATCCTCAGTTCGTCGCAAAGCTTTCATCCTACCTTCAACGCTAAGCGTTTAATAAAAGCACTCAGACAACAAAATAATTTCCCAGAGTTACTGTTCGGCTTTGATTCACCAGTTTTATACAAACAGTCTAAAACACCTTATAAGAAATGCTTATCTCGTTTTAACGGTTCAACTTTAACTTTAACGCTAAGCGTTTAAGAAAGCATACAGGCACACAAAATCAACTCCCAGCGTTGCTATTTGGCCTCTTGCAAATAGAAATCGAATTTCGCGTTTGAAGCTCGATCACATGTCAATAGATGAACACTTTGCGCTAATCACCGTGCAATTATTTTTGTGCATAAACTTTCACGAGAGCAGCAAATGGTGCAAAAAAGGTTATAATACATGCCACTCCATAGGTTAAAATATGTATCAAAATCTGACTTTGAAATCGTCGTAACGCAAAAACTGTTCATAACTTGAGTTTTTGTTATAGGAATTTTTTGATCAGGAGAGCATAAGCTAAAAAATATCAAAAACTTTGAAAATTCTACCGGGAACTTTTCTATTTAGTGCGGGTTCGTTTCACCTTTCTTGAATAAAAATGCAAGTGTTCGGTTGAGAATCCAACAATTTTGTTGAAAAGTCATACTTTTTGTACTTGTTGTAAATTTAAATATTTCATAGAAAATTTACTCTCTGTTTTAATTTAATATTTTCGTGTTAAAAAAGAAGTGAAATCTTTTCTGGATGAAAATTCAAGTTTAACACGAATTGTCATTAAAAATCAATGTTCTTTAATAAAAATTTTATCTTTTTTAGATAAAAATGCAACTCTTTAGTTAAAACTTCTTCTTTTTCGTTAAAAATTTAAATATTTTATATGGAATTCACTTTTTGTTTAAATTTATATTTTCATGTTGAAAAATTAACTAAAATCTTTCCTGGATGAAAGTTCCACTTTTAGAGAAAAGTTTTTCGTTTTTTATGCAAAATTGATCTGTTTTAGTATAAATTTTATCTTTATTGGATAAAAATTAAACGATTTGGTAGGAAATTTAACTATTTTGTTAAAAATACATATGTTGGGTTAAAAAAATTCACCGCTTTGGATTGTAAATTAAATTTTTACGTAGAAACCTATTTTTTGTTACAAAATTCATATTTTGATCTTAAAAAGTGAACTGGAATCTTTTTTGCATAAAAACTCAACTATTTTTTTGTGGAAAATTTATCTTTTTGATTTAAAAATTCTTCTGTTTTAGTAGAAATTTCATATTTTTATGAAAGTGAAACCTTTTGGTTAAAAATTATTATACTTAGCTTCATTATTCCACTATTTTATTTAAAAGATTTAGTTTAATCACTTTGATAAGAAATAATTTTTTTTTAATTTATGTTTTTAGTTGAAAATTCATCTCTTTGGTTGAAACTTTAACTATTTTGTTAGAAATTAATCTTTTTTAATTAAAAATTTAACTTCTCGGGTAAAAGGTAAGATGCATTTTTAAAAATGTATTTTTGTGATTAAAGGTTTCTGTCTTTCGTTGAAAATTTAAATTTTTAGTGGAAAAGCCGTTTTTTGTTTAAAATTAATTTTTTTACTGAAAATGTAACTTTTCCATTTTGTTGATTATTGATTTTTTTTTATTTAAAAATTTAAGTTTTTTTTTTGGTAAAAAAAAAATCATTTTCGTGGTTGAAATTTCCTTTTTGTTGGGTAAAAATGTAATTATTTCGTGCGTAATTAATTTTTTGCTGAATTTATATTTTTTGTTACAAACTTCCATTTTTTAGGGGAAAATTTGTCTTTGGTTTTAAAACTTTTATTTCTTGCTCCAGTGAAAAATCTGAATTTGTTGACAATTTGTCTTTCTTGTTTAAATTTTTGTTTATAAATTTTATCTTTTTTAATTGAAATATAAAGTATGAGACTTTTTGGCTCGAAATTTATCTTTATAGGTTGAAAATTAAACTAGTATGTTAAAAATTTAGTTATCTTTTGAAAAAGTCAAGTATTTTATTAAATATGCATATTTTATAGTAGAAAAGACATTTTTTGTTTACAATAAATTAATAAATCTGACAATTTTTAATTTAAGTCTAAAATAGTGTTTTATTCCGTTAAAAAACAATATAATAAATGCTGACAAAACTTGAAATAGTATATTAAAAAAAAACAGTAATGAAAGTACAAAATAATACCGCAATTAGAGAGATATAATGAATTGATAAATATCATTTGCAGGTTATGTAACAAACTTGTAAATATAAAGGCTTATTCATATGCAAGACATTTTTCGTCGTAAGTCGTCGGCAGGCTTCCCAATCTTGAAGACTTTTTAAACTGCGCTTGCGTCGCGCCGACAACCCGATTGGTCACTGTCAGCGCGCAAATTTTGAATTATATAAATTTTCAAATTCAATATTTATAATAAATAATCATTGAAAAATTCCAAAATGGAATTTTCTTAATACTAAATTAAGATTTTGGAGTGAGAGATACCAAAAATTTGAATTAAATTAAAAAGAGGTTATGCATGCTGAGTTCAGAGAAACAAATCATTTTTGTTTTTAGCAATGGCTAATCTCATCCCTGTCGAGTTTTAAAATTAAATTTTTGCTTATTTCCGACAATGCGAATTGAAATAAAATCACTAAAGTTACCAAAAATAAATTAAGAATGAATAATTGCTGCACAATTTGACTGTATATAAATAAATGTTTCTGAAGTCTCTATGATTTTATTTAATTAAAAACAGCTCAAATTTATTGTAATATTTCAAAATATTAATAACCTGTTAGTCAATTTTCTCCAAAATAAAGTATTTAAGCCAAACTTTCTTTCACCAATCTAAAGAGTAGATAATTTATTATTACTCAATGTCAATTTGTTTACCAACCCGACTTTGCAAGCGTTTGGTTTATCAATTCGCCTTCATGCTATTCTTTTCAAGTGTGCTCTAAACGAACCCATTTGGGTCTCTGCAGGTATCCATTAACACGTAGATCAACTTGTTTTCTAAATAAAAAAAAAAAGAGAAACGTTGATACAGGCATGCACATAAACATTTTTTAAAAACCTCATTTTTGGACTCCTAAGATTAAAATATGTCAAGATATGCTAAAAAATTAAGTTCAAAAAATTTCATTCTTACGACACTTCCTCTATGGGAAAGTAAAAAATAATTTATTTGTATTTTTTTCAGGGCTCGTCTTTGCTATGATGTCAATGAAAGTGATTTTGGCGACGATTCTACGAAAATATGTTATTAAAACTGAGAACATCGTGCCCGTGAAGGACATGAAATTAAAGATTCTTGTTTTGCTGAAACCTGTTAAGCCCCTGACCATAAGAATTGAGAAAAGGTTTAAATAATAATTTTTTTTATGAAAGTGTATTAATAAGTTTGATTTATTCTATTCAATAAATGATAAAATGATGTTTTTTCTTCAATTTTTTATTTTGAAAAATCGCCCCTGATCAAGAATCGAACCTTACCTAACTACCTAAAACTTAAATATGGCGCACGCATTAGTAAACTAAGCTATCGCATTGCTTAGATATTTCTGACAAACTTTTTATCTCTCTCTCTCTCTCTCTCTCTCTTAAGAGTTTGCACTCAATAAAACGTGGCTAGATAAAAGTTATTCTTATAAAATTATAATTATATCAGTTTTATCGGATAGTTAAATATTTGCACCCGATTCCAATCGAGTTCTTTATCGGCCCCTAAACTTATTTTATCCCCTGGTTGTAACCGACACCAAATTGGTTTTTGTGACTGGGCCATAATAATATTCTATCGGTTTATTAACCGGCTCTTAACAGTCTCTAACCGGAATTCGTCGCTGGGTTCTAACCGCCACCTAACCGGCTTGTAACTGGGTCCTCATAATATTCATACCTGGTTCTTTATCGGCTCTGACCGGTTTCTAACCGGATTTTGTCCCCGAGCTGTCGCCGGCACCTAACCGGCGGTTTCTATATCCATCATCCTGCAATATTTGTACCCAAATCCTAATCGGTTCTTAACCAACCCATAACGAAATTTCCTCCCGTGGTTGGAACCGTCACCTAATCGGCTTGTAACTGGGTCCTCATGACATTCTTGCCTGGATCTTAACTGTTCTCTAAACGGATTTTGTCCTCGGATTGTCACCGGTACCCAACAATCCTGCAATATTGGTATAAGATTCGCAATCGATTATCAACCTGCCTCTATTCGTACTTCGTCCCTGGGTTGTAACCGCCACCTAAACGGCTTCTTTTCGAACGCCGGATAGTACCCGGTTAGGACCGGTTAAAGCGCAAGTGCCTTTTAGAAGCCAGCTAGAGACCAATCAATTTCTAAAATGGGCGTTTGACAATATTTGACTTGTGTTCGGTCACTGAATAGAACTCAGGTTTGGATCAGTTGGAGCACACACGAGTGTCAGCCTTTTAAGAACTAAAAAGAGACGAGTTAGAAACCAACTTCGGTCTATCAGTATTTGATTTCTGTTCTGCGATTGCCGGATAGAACTCGATTAGAATCAGTTACAGCGTACAAGAGTGCAAAGTGCCTTTAACGAACCGTTTAAAGACCAGTTAGAAACTAATTTCGGTCTTTGACAATATTTAATTTCTGTTCCCAAATTCTGTATAGAACCTACTCAGGAATGGTTAGAGATCACACGATTGTCACGTGCCTTTTAAAAGCCCGTTAGAGACCACTTCAAAACTAACTTTGGCCTTTGAAAATAATTGATTTCTATTTTGAAACTTAGGATAGTACACGGTTATGACGTGTTATTGCATACACGGGTGTCAAGTGCCTTTAACGAATCGGTTAGAGACAAGCGAGAAACTTATTTCGGTTTTCAACAATATTTGATTTCTGTTTTCGATCAATGGATAGAAACCGGTTAAGACCGGTCAGAGTACACACCAGTGTAAGTTCCCTTTTAGAAAACTGTTAGATACCAGTTAGAAGCCAACGTCAGGCTTTGACTATATTTAATTTCTGTTCTCAAATATCAGTTAGAAGCCGTTAAAGACCGTTTAGAAGATTTTCCCAGCTTGTTTTCTAAAACCGTTTCCCATATAAGGACTGGTTAGGGTTCGGTTCCATTCCAGATATTGAAATTTAGATCAGTTAAGTACCGGTCAGAGACGTTTAGAAACCAAATATGTTTTTACTCGTTCTCTATCTAGTTTCTAAATCCCAGATAACACTATGCGCGCACCATGATGGCGTAATGACTCGCACGCGTGCGGATTGTCAGAGACGTTTAGAAAAGCATTTAGGTTTTTACCCGTTCTCTATCTGGTTTCTAAATCCCAGATAACACTATGCGCGCACCATGATGGCGTAATGACTCGCACGCATGCGGATTGTCCCGCAAGCACGTAGAATACACATTCACTAATGTAACTATACTCATAACACACGCATCGCATGCAAATAACGCTGAGAGAAGGGGTGTGTTACAAGGCCTTTGACAAGAGCAAATTAAAGAATTTTAGTAGTGTATTTTCATGTGCTTAACGTTACGTCAGAAGTTTTGGAAATTTTTATTTTTTACGGTTTAACTAAATTTACAAATCATATTAGAGTGTCTGTAAATGTTCGACAAGACCCCTAAAACCCACCCTCACTGTATTCATACCTTAAATATTAAAAATTACAAATTTGATTTCCTTTTTGGTTAAAAATTCATGTTTTTTATTTAAAATTAAATTGTTTGGTTGTAAATTACATTTTCTATTGATAAGTTATATGTTTATATTGAAAATCCTACTTTTTTTGTAGAAAATTTGTTTTTTGGGCTAAAAAATTCAACTATTTTGTTGAAAATGGAACTGTTTTTAGTTAAAGCTAAGTCTTTATTGCTAAAAATTTAAACATTTGGTTGGTAAGTTTTTTTTAGGTGAAAATTCAACTACTTGTGTATAAATGGAATTGTTCGGTTGATAATTAATTTTGGTTGTTATTAAAAATTCAAATACTTGAGTAAAAATGGAACCATTTTGCTGAAATTTTCACTCTTTTCTTAAACATTTTTCTTGCTGGAATGAAAATTCGTATCAAAATTTAATCGTATGTTCAAGTGAAGCTGCTTTGTTGAAAATTCTTCTCTCTTGATCAGAAAGTGATCCTTCTTGATTAAAAATTTATCTTCGTTCAGTAGAAAAGTTGTTGATTAAAAAAAATCGTCTTGAAAAACCTGCGAACTAAAGGCATCTGTCTTCATCACTGGCCAGGTGTACCTCGCTGTTAACCCATCCCTTCTTCGTGGATAGACTAACATGATACCTTCGGCAGTCACGGCCTTGATTTTGTGACAGGGGGGCTCTAATCCTATAAGTGCGCCCGAAGCCCTCATGAGTGTCGATTGCGAGACACCAGCAACGGATCTTAGAATCAGTACCCTGATTCTTTCCAGTCGAGCACAATAGACAGTTCGAACCTACTCCATCAGACCATATTCGCATATCTTAACTTGAGTAACTAGAGCGTTTTGTCTAGAATGACTTCTAGAAACTTAAATCGTTCTTTGATTTACAGTTTTTGTATTGCAATTTCAGTATACTAGTGTTTTTTCAATTTTACCGTCTGGTGAATACAACCGCTTCCATCTTACTCGGATTGACCGATAGCGTAGTCTTCTTGCATGAAGAGTCCACTATCCCCAGTACCTATTGCATTACAGGTGTACCGCCCGCGTAGCCTTTAACGGGTCGCCTTCAATCTTGAGCAGATAAGGCAGTTCATCCATTACCAATCACCACAGCAGGGCGATAAAATGCTTCCCTGCGGACATTCTAAATCAACGTTTCCACATAAAGTAGCATCACCCTTAGTCTATTTTAGGTTTCTGTTGGCCAACACGTGTCAGGGCCAGAAGTTTAATTAAAAGTTCCTTTGTTATCCATAAAGGCTCAATTCACGAGGCCTTTCTGCTTCAGTTATCCTTCAATTAGGTTTACTGCTCTGCTTAGGGCCATCTCGATCGAGTGACCAGCCCTATAGGCGTGTTTCTCCTCCGTCAAGTGGCCTACTTGATAAGACCTTATCGCTGATATATCTGTCCACAAGTCCTTCCATTCTTTTTATTAGGAAAAATGTGAGGGTGATGAGACGAAAATCCTTAGGTGAAGTACTATACCCGGTCCTGCTTGCTTTCGGAATGAAGACTACTCTCGTACTCCTCCTTACCGTCGAAACATATCCCAATAGCAACTCAACATCGGCCATCCAGACCAGACGACTTGTAAGGACTGAAATACTTCAGAACCCACATGACTCTTGAGGGGATAACAATCTCGTGGGCCAGCCGCCATGTCGTCCCTAGTTAGGCCACATGCGAATTTGGTTGACTCAGATGTATCAACCCATTTTCTCGAGACCTTATGAAACCGGAAAAATGTGCCTTGATCTGGGCAGCCAAAGTGTCCTCGTTTAACTATGAGTATCCCCCGACGGGCAATTTAAGAGTGCCGAGATTAGCATTCGGGTTTCTAGAAAGCAGCTTGTCTAGTCCAGCCGCCTCTGCTCCTTTCTCGATTTCCGTGAAAAAGTTGGTCCAGCTTTCTTGATTTGCCTTACGTATTGCACCTCTGTATTCCTCCCTAATCGTCGTAAATGAGCTCCATAATTCATCCGTTTTGCCAGTAATAACACTTCTAAACCTCTCTGGTTTCTCTAGAGAGCTCTTCATGTTTCCCATAACACCAGTGTGTATACCCACCCTTTTGGAGTCTTGTAGTTCGACAATTAGTTTCATGAGTAGATTTGACGGCCTCTGTAAAAATCTTGGCTGCTATCTCCAGGGTCTTCACGTCTCTAATTGACCTTGGCACCTCTGAGATTAGACTTCTTAGTTTCATGGAAAAGTGGTCCCAGTACTTCCTTCTTGGATTTCTAGCCCAATTAGGGCACGTTAGTACGGTGGATTCTAACTCAAAATATATCTGTGCTTCATATGAGAGAGTAAGTTCGTCTGCGACTCTCTACTCCTTGATATTATCTTTAAAACTACCGGTACAGAGAGAAAGAGAGAGATTCCGTTGTCTTTCTCTCTCACTGAGTTACGAAACATCGGGGGTGTTTCTTGTGGTAAGAATATATAAATCAGTATTGATTAGGCATTCCATGCATCGAGGGAAGCCTTGTAAAGTAGATGAAGGTTTTGGCTTAAAACGTCTATTGTGTTGTAATAACCCGGTTAGCAAAAAAAGTTTCCATGAACATTTCTGGAATATTCCAATGGAACTTTCGAAGAATCCCGAAAAATATTCCAGGAAGGTTGGTATATGTCAATGGAGAGCCTCTTTTTGTAAACTATTAGGAGATAATGCAATAGAGCACCACAACTGCGATGTAGAACACGATGCGATAGAAAACTCATTTTATAACATCTGGGTCATTGAGGTTAGGGATATAATTTAGAAGTTAAAATCAGTCACGCTGCAGTGTAGAACACATGTGTAACCTTTTTTAATCGTATAAATAAAACTGGTAATGAGAAAATTCAGTTTTTAAAAGAGAGTCAGAAGTTGCATTAAAATTTTTAATAACTAAAGTTTTTTTTAGGAATGTGCATTTTTTAAACGAGAATATGAAACTACGTGTGTTTTAGGGTCAATGCTCATGGAATGATTATGATATTAAAAAAAATTTGCCTGCTATTTTTATTTCGCCCAAATTTGTTCGCAGGCCTCTTAAAAATAAAGGTCAACGAATCGACAACCGTAATTGGTTTATTGTGAAATATTATTTTTCAGGATTACTTTTATATTTGCTCCTTATTTTTCACTAATTGAAATATACATATTTTCGTTATCTTGTTTAAAAACAAAATGGGAAATTTTGAAAAGATTATGGAATAATTTAAATCTTAAGAATATTTGAACAAAAATTTGACAAAATGAGCGACAATAATACGCAAACAAGGAATCTAGAAGAATGTAAGAATAATTTTTAAATATTAAACAACTTTTTTTTTAAATTGAATTATTTTTAAAGATATTTAAAAGTTTCACAAATATTGAAAATATTATAAAATAATTCCAATCTTAAGAATAGTAAACAAAAATTTTAACAAACTTTAGATTTTTGAAGATTTTGAATGAAAATCTTGGAAACATTTCAGAATTTTTAAAGAAATTAGGAGAACTAAAAATGTTATTTAAATAGACGTATAAAGTTTCTTAAAATATTTCAAAATATTTTTAAAAATATCGAAAGAAGTCTGGAAGCCTTTAAGACAAGTCTTTTAGTTTTAAAAGATTTTTCACACATTTTTGGAGAAATTACAATAATTTAAAAAGACACTTACAAGTTTATAAAAATTTGAAACATAATTTAAATTTAAAATAATTGAAAATTTAGAAACTTTTTAAAAATTTTGAAAGATTTCAGAAAATTACATTTTTTTCTGATTCCTGGGAAAAAATTTAATAAGTTTTTGTTTGTTAACATTAATTTTAAGAAAATATTCAAAAGAATTTTGAAATACTTTAGGAGATGATTTAAATTGATAAAAAAGAATTCGGAAAATTTTAAAGTAATTTTTTCAGTTTTAAAATAGTTTACAAAATTTTTGTAAAAAATTATCATTGCTTTAGAAAATACATAGAAGTTTTGTAAAAAGATGTAAATAATTTGAAAATTTTAAAAGATTCGAAGATAAAAATTCTTTAGTTTGAAAATTTAATTTTAACAGAATATTTAAAAATATTTTTAAAAAATTTAAAAGATTCCCAAAATTGTTAAAAAAAGAATGTGGAAAATTTTAAAGTAAATTTAGAAATAATTCGAGCCAGTTTAAAAGATGTTTAAGAATTTCTGAAAATTCAACATTTATTTTAATTTTTATGCATTCCTAAAAGAAATAAACAAATAAACCTAAAAAATAAAGTTCCATTCGAAATTTTTATTTTGTACCCAAAATTATTTCCCAATCAAACCGAAAAACTAAAAAAAAAAAAATACTAAAAACAAAAAGGGATGTTCTAAAAATTATTTTTTTGAATGTTTTCTTATGTTATTCTTTTATAAATTATTAATCTGGACAAATAAAACTTTTCAAGAATATTTAACTTTATCAAGTTCATTTCTTCGTGAAATTAATATCTTAATACACATCGATTTCGAAAAGATTATTTTTAAGGTGAATAATGTAAGATACAAGTGTCACAATATAACCTTCTTATTGTTTCAATAAGTCGAGAAAATTTACTAAAGTGCCGTCTCAATAGGAAAATAAATTTTTAATATTTCCGGATTCGTAAACTTTTTCCATTTTTTTGTTCCAATGACAATTCTTCTTAGTTTCAAAATAAGTTTCTTTATTTTTATTTATTTTTCGTTGAATTTTTATGTTAAAACATTAAAAATGGACGAATTAAAATTTAACTATTTCTTTTATAGTTTCATTTTTTTATATAAAATTATTGTGTTTTCTTAAAAATTTGTCTTTTTTGGTAGAAATTTCATCTTTATTGAGAATTAGAAAAGTTATATAATTCTGAAAATTTTGATAATGTTCAGAAAAATATATTTTTTTAAATTTCTGATAAGTTAGAAAATTTTATTCAATTCTTTACTAGATATACTAGATATACTAGATATACTAGATACTAGATTAGACAAAAATTTCAAAAATTTGAGCTTCTTCCAAATGAAAAAAAATTATTTTATGACTTTTAGAATTTAAAAAAATTTTTTGATACAAAATTAAAATAGCTATATGCTTTTCAGAATTTTGAATTTTTTCAAAAAAATTAATACTGATTTTTAATAGATATAAAATATATATGTTCAAAAATATTTTTATGAAATTTGTAAATTAAAAAACAATTTACAAGATTTTTAAATTATCTTTAAAAACAACATATTTGAAATTTGAAAAAATGTAGTTAATGCGTACGCATTAAATATATTTTTAAAAATAATTTAATTGAATTTTTTTAAATTAAAAATTCAGTTGTAAATTAAACTATTTGAAAGGGCATAATTTTTGTTCGAAAATTTATTTTTTGTTGAAAAGTTAAATATTTCGTAGAAAATTTACATTTTGTTTAAAATTTATGTTTGGGGAATCGAATGAGTTAAATTATTTTGTTAAAAAGTCCTACTTTGGGATAAAAAATTCGTCTTTTTGGATTAAAACTTGAAATTTTTTCGCAAAAACTGATTTCTTGTTTAAAAATTCATATTTTGATAGTGTGTGACATGGTCTTATATATCTTCCTCGTTTGGGTGCGTGATGATTATTGTCATTTTTTCTTGTAAGATAGAACGAGAGGAAAGGATTGAATTGTCACTCTTCCTTGCGGACACCGGTGGTTTTGTTCTTGACCAAGGTGGCGTTGTGTTTGGCCTGGAATTTGTCCAGTCGGGCCATGCTTTTGGGTTCTTCCTTTCGGCTGGTAGGGGGAGACACATAGATCCTAGGACAGCCTAGTTTTTGCATCAAATATTCCCATGCTTAGAACCCGTCCATGACATAAACAAACAAAAAAAAGTAGGGTTAGAATCCAGCCGAGTACAGCTGGGATGCCAGCCGTATCAGCAGAACGGATGAGCTGGGATGCCAGCCGACCCGTAAAAGGAGGAAAAAGGAATTAACGTAGGGAGAAGGTATATACTACGTAATTTACTTGAATCACAAGGTTTATTTTATTTTACTAAACACTGTCTATTACTTCGCCCTGTGTTAGTTGTTTAGTGAGAGAGAGGGGGTGGGGGAGGGAAAGAGAGAAAATAGAGTGTAGTTCCACTCTCTGCTGCATGTGGCGTGCGGAGCGTAGGTAAATCCTTCAGGGTTGCGGATGTCCAGCCGTGGCAGTGAGAGAGAGAGAGAGGAGAAAAAGTCTTTCTTTCTCTTGGTCGATAGTGGAGTCGCTTATGAATTTGGCCTAGCCCGAGCGGTATTCCGGCCCGGGAAGGTTTATGTTAACTAACAGCGAAGTTCCAGCCGTTAGCCTTGGCGATCAGAGCGGATTTCCAGTCCTGATCGTACTGACGTTTCATGGCGGAGCGCGCCTTTTTAAACAGGCCGTGCCGCAGAAGTTTTGGCCAGAGTGGGAAAGCATCGAGTGGTGGGAGATGCGCGCGCTCGAGTTGGAATGGCAGAAGATGGTGTTTTGCTCTCTCTCTCTCTCTCCCTCTCTCTCTTCTTTCTTTCTCACTTTATAGTGTCTAATACTCTTACATCTAAAATGGTTGTTTACCGAATGGATAAACGTCGTATGCGAAAAGGAATCTCCCCCTATGCGAGTCGCGTATTACATGTGAAGTCAACTAAAATCCTTGAAAAGAGAAAATTCAACTTTTTTTGTTGAAAATTTATCTTTTTCATTCAAAAATTCATATGTTCTTAGTAGAAATTCGTTTTTTAAATAGAAATAAAATTTTTTGGTTAAAAATAATTTTTTTGCTTGAGTATTCATCTATTTTGTTTAAAATATTGGGTAGAACCTTTTTGTTAAGAAATATTTTTTAATAAATATTTTTTATAAAGATTTATATTTTAAGGTGAGAATTCTTTTACTTCGTTAAAATTTTAACTATTTTGTTAAAAATTAATCTTTTTTAATTGAAAATTCAACTACTTGGGTAAAAGTTAAACTGTAAAATGTAACTTTTTCTTTTTTTAAGATTGATATTTTTTAGTTGAAAATTCTCGTTTTTTGTTTAAAAAAATAATTTTCTGCGTTTGTAATTTCATTTTTTGTGTGTGTGTGGGGGGGGGGGGGGAAAAATGCATCAGTTTTGTGGGAAATTAATTTTTTGCAAAAGCGTCTATTTACATACAGCATAATTTAATTTAATTTTAAAAGATAATTTAATAATTCTACAATTTAGATAAAATTTTATTTCTTTCTTGAGTTTGGTTAAAAAAATTTTTTTTTTGTTTGCATAAATTAATTTGTTTTGCTTTAAATATAAACTATAATAATTTTTTTATTTGGAAATTTATATTTATACATTAAAAATCAAATATTATGTTAAAAATTAAATTATTTTGTTAGAAGCCATTTTTTATAGTAGAAAAGATGTTTTTCTGTTTAAAAAAATGAATAAATCAAAATTTTTATCTGAAACACTATTTTATTTCGTTTAAAAAAAAATTTATTTGAAAAGTATTACAAGATTAACATTCTGGTATTTGAATATTACTGATGAAGAAAAATAAAAAATTAATCAAGAAAAAATCAGAAAAAATTCCCGGAAACTAAAATTTACATACAGTAAAGAGGTTGGGGGGGGGGGTAAAAATATTTTAATATCCTTTTTTTTACAGGGGCTGGGTTTTGAATTTTAACCTCTGTGAATAGTCGATCTAAACACAAAAAGAGAGTCTCCCTGACTATCTTAAAACAATTTTGGAAGGGCCGAATCTCTAAATTTTGACTCTCAAACTTTGAACATCCATTTTGTTCTGTATGCCTGGGGTACAGAAATAAATAAATTAAAGAAACTGATAAATTTAAAAGTTATGATAAAATTATTCACGAGTTGGCGCAACATTATTGACTGACACTGGGCGACAAAAAAGATAATTACGACTCTGACATTAAATCAACAAAAAAAAGTTTTGAACATCGCTCATCGGAGGCTTATGCGTAAACAAATTTTTTGTCAATAATGAGATTATGGCTAGTATATAGGCAAGTAAAAAATATAGATTTTTTAATTTAATTTCCTTGTCTCTGTTTATAATGAAGATTCTTATCTTGATGCTGCTCTTCATGCTTGTGGCGTTTTTTGATTCTGCTCGTAAGTACATAATACTAAATCAATAATATATTCAAAAATTCTCCATAGAGATATCCTCGATTTTCATAAATTTCTGCAACTTTATAAATCATGTAAAGTTAGACCTTATCTGAACCGCATTACAGGAAAAAATAGTGCTGAAGTAAATCTATGATAAAATTGCTTCTTTTATATTTAAATATATATATATATATATATATATATATATATATATATA
>JAAAKG020013822.1:0-20794 GCA_010014905.2 Druon quercuslanigerum | reverse complement strand
TCTCTCTCTCTCTCTCTCTCTCTCTCTCTCTCTCTCTCTCTCTCTCTCTCTCTCTCTCTCTCTCTCTCTCTCTCACGTTGCACATAAACACACACTTAAAGTTTCACATGAAGTTAATGGATCAGAAAAATAACAGGAAGAAAACTGAAATAGCATTTACAGAGGTCATCCAGTTTCACAAAATACGGGATACAAAAGAACGGTGCTTTAATTTTTGAAAGAGGGCTATGCCAGTAATACTACCTGAAAATTGAGAAGATCGATTGCCGATTCCCTTTAGGGAACCAAATACCATAAACAATATCGCTATTTTGCAATTTATTTAATTTATATTTAGTGGGTCGCAAGACCGACGTAAGGTCTATTTTGTTTTTGAACGCCGTAGTTATGTCATAATGTCAGAGAACTCTCGCCATTCGCTTAGATAAACCTTCAAAATATGAAATGCTAATAAAAGAAATAATTTCCGCGTTTTGACCAAAATATGTAATCAAACATTTATATTCTCTTTAACAAATTTTTCCGGGTAAAACTTATCACATATATATTCAAATATACACAATTCAAATGGTCATTTTTCACATTCTACGTGTGCTTAGCATAAGGGTGGTTTTAATGGTCATTGCCGAAAATTCTCATCTGATCCATAATTCGTGGAATTGAAAAATAGGATTCTGGAAGGTTTTATATTTTCAAATAGACTCAATTCAAATTGCAATTAGTCACATTCTACGTGTGCTTAGCATAAGGGTGGTTTTTAGGGTCATTGCAAAAATTCTTATCTGATCTTATCTGTCATTTTTCACATTCAGCGTGGGCTTAGGGTAAGGGTGAGTTTTAGCGGCCTTGCCCAAAATTCTAATCTTGTGGGATTTGAAGAAAAAAAATCAATAAATTTTGTTTATTTTCTTGGTCCTTTTAAAATTCCTAAAAGCTTCTAAATTTTTCTCGAAATCTTCAAAAATATACGTTATGTTTTAGATATTTTGAAATATTATCTAGTTTGAAAATATATTTTAATAATTTTAAAACCTCTGAGCATCTTACATTTTCTTGAAATTTTTCTACAATTTTTTAATCTTGCAAATTTGAAAAATTTTGGAAGATCTGCTCAGGATTTGAATTATTTTTTAATCATTGCAAAAAAAGATTATCTTCTAAATATCTTTTAATGTATTTGAGTCTTTATTTAAAAAAATGCAGAATCCTGAAAAATCTTAAAATCTGCCAGATTCGTTTTCAGCATATTTTGAAATCTTAAAAATTTTAATTTAATCTTTCAAACTATGACTTAAATTATTTTTAATTTTCCCTGAAATATTATTGTCGGTACTAAGCATTTTTGTGTTACCAGCACAGACAACTTTTATAACTGTACTATAATATTTTAATTTTTATTATCTCCTTGAAATTATGAAAAATTTTACAAATAATGGAGATGTAGCAACATTTAGAGAACATAATTATTGCTCAATATTAAAATATGATTTAAGAATAACATTTTCCCTTTTATCAATTATGATTTGAAAAATGTTAAGACAAATTTTACGATGAAATAAAATTAAATATTTAGATATTGTGATTCGCAAAATGTATGGTCGAGAAAAATTATCATCTTGAATAATAAATAAATAAAATGAAAACAGCCATTAAAAGTCTATTTACGCAATATCCTAACTAATAATGCTTTCGACAACTGTGTATGCGAGATCTCGTTACTAGAACCTTTCAGAGAAAGGATAATGAGTAACAACTTATTTTAGTTTAATCAACAATTTATGACGCTGTATGAAAAAAGTTAGGCTAAAATTAAATTTTGCTGAATTAAATCACATTTATGCATGTAAAATATTTCCATAGACATCAATCTTCCTTGAAGTGAAAAATAATAGCATAATTAATAAACTTACGATTCTATGTCCTTTAATATCTTAAAACTTAATTTTATTTAAAAAAAAGAGGGGTTGCACTTTCGAAACCTGTTTGAATCAATTGAAGTGCTTATGAGATCGTATCAACATAACAACTAAACGGGTACTTAAATTGCAACTATTGTTTAAATGTTCTGCCTGATTTAAACTTCAAGTATGTACAATTAATAAATAAAACTATTCAATGTTTAAAATCATCCCTTTTCTTATAATCGGACCACAAAATAAACATTATTTTGAAAAAATGTAGGATAAATATGACATTTCTCTTTTGACTCTTTTTCTTCTGAATTGAATTGGCACCAAATTTTAAACACTTTTAAACTAAATCGTTTTCGCTGATTCATGGTGAAAGATAATATAAAAAGGTTATTCTTAATTGTGGTTTACAAGCTGAGGACTAAGAATCTTGAAATAAATTAATTTCATGCTGAAAATATCATTTGGATAATAATAATACTCAAAATTGGTAAAAATACAAACAAAAAAGAAATAATTCTTTTTCGTGCATGCGCATAAGCCAACAATCCACTTGATACTTCTGATGGCAGCCGGTGATAATCCTCATATTAATTTATTATGTTGAAAAAGAATATGTGATTAATAAGTTGCTCTTTTCGATTGTTGCGTAATTTATGAGACTGTATTCGCTGGATAAGCTGGGTTTGGCTGGGTAGATAAGCAACGTAACCTACAATATTCAGGTCGCAAGTGAAACGATGACTGAACAAGATACGAACAATTCAGTTCCTCTCCGAGAACAACTTGTAAGTGTCACTAATATACTTACTGAATTTTTATTTTTTTTATTGATCTCCAATTTTTTCAATATATCTTTCAATTTATCGGTGAATTTCATTTTATATATATATATGATACTGGCATAAATAATTAATAAATGTTGCACATAACCTTTGTACCCATTGCAATGCAAGAAAAGACAATTAACTATTCTAAATCCCACTCCTTTTTTTGTGTATTTCTTCACGATTTATAATTTCAAAATTGATTAATAAAGCCTCTCATACAAAGGAAATTTTCACATTTTTTCTTCTAAACGAAATTTCTTTTTAGGTTATGTAGACAAAAGGTATATATAAACATACAATGCGACTTGTTTACGTTTCGCATTTTCTAAGTACAGTTTTTAGGCGCATTGCTTTATTAAATCAACTGTGAATATTTTTCTCAACGTGTGACATTTAAAAAAAATTAATATGAAGGCTTTTGTGAAGTTTTAGTAATACTTTTTAATTTTTCATACCTATGTACTTTTTATGAATTTAATTTAATCTTTCATTTAAAACAAAAGAAACAATTTTTAAATATTTGAGAGCTGTGTATATGTTATGGTATAATTATTGAGCAGAAAAATGTAATTTGTACAGGTAACCACAGCAGTGAAGTTCCTTCTAAATCCAAAAGTAGTTACGAGTCCCGTAAAGCAAAAGCAGGATTTTTTGAGAAAAAAAGGGCTGACAGAGGAGGAAATTGAGAGAGCTTGTGACTTGGCAAACGTATCGCTTAAAACCCAAAATCAAAATGAATTTACAGCTGTCACGATACCACCATCAATGCAACCATATCCATACTTTCAGCAGCATTCCATGCAGCCAACATTATTTTACAGAGTCAAAGAATTCTTCAACGTAGCAGCTTTAATTGGTGCCACTTTTTACTGCGTTTATTGGTTTTACAAGGTACAACAATGCAATTCATTTGTGAACTCATTCACTTTTATCAAAAGTTTATAATCAATCAAGATATCGCTTTTTAATCGAATTTCTATTTACAGAAATTTATCGCACCGTTCCTGTTCGGTCGCAAGAAACGCGATCTTCCAAAGGATCCCGTTGTCGAATTGGACCAAACAATTCAGCGTTCTATGAAAGAAGTCAAGGACTCGCTTTCCAAAATGGAAGACGATGTTCAAAAATTAACGAAAAGTCAGTCAGTGGATCCAACGATTCCTCAGTTGGTCCAAGAATTAAAGCAAGATTTAGCTAGTTTGAAATCCTTACTTCTCTCAAAGTAAGATTGGAAATAATTTTATAATTTCACTTTCCGCTTATTCTTTTTCGAAGTATCTACCTAGGCGAAACCCTGGGAATTTTTTCACCGAGAATTTGGCTCAATAATCGGGATTTTTCATTTGATTATACATGAGTGTATCTTAAAAGTTTTTAAAAATGTTTTATTACTTTCATTTTGTTCAATCATGAAACGAACAATGCAAAATACTTTGTTTAAATTCTCATGTAAATTTATTTACATATAACATTTTTTATCAATGTTCTTCAATTTTCAACGGTTTCAAAACACATTTTTAATTTTCTTCCATCTTTAAATGTTGAAAATGCAAGAAAAAAGCATATTTTGTATTGAAAACAAGTGCAAAAAATTACATTTACGTAATTTTACATGACAATTTAATATGTATTTCAATCGATGAAAAAGGAATGTTGAAAAAATTGATTTTCATGTGACGAATCATGTTTTGGCAATTTAGTAGTATTTCAATTAACTCTATAGCAAATTTACGAAATTTTAGAAAATGGCAACTATGCCCAAATTAAAAGCGTATGAAACTAAAAATTTTGAAGAAAAAAAAGTTTTAAGTTGATCAACTATAAATATTATATAATTAATGATTTTTTCAATTGAATTGTCATTCGAGTGTTAAAAATTGAACAATAATTGATTTTACAAGATAATTCTGACTTTGTTCAAAATTAAACTTTGTAATATATTCTCAATTTAAAAATAACTATTCTACTTTTAACCCATTCAATTTGAAATATTTTATTACAAAAAAAAAACAATATTTTGAAATATTTGCTTACCCGTTGAAAAAAGCAATTATAAATAAAATATTAAAAACTGAATTCTTTGAAACAGCCTTGACGCCTTTCAATTATAATAGTTCCTTTTTTAATTTCTAAATGAAAGTATTGAATTTTGATGTGTAAATAGCAATTGAAAAATTATTAGTTTATATCGACATAAAATTAAAATAATTTAACTTATAATATAAAAAGTATTCTATTACAATCAATTTTTCATCGTTCAATGTTTATTTTGTTAAACTTAAAATTTCTGAAAATGATATAATTTGAAACATTTACAAATTTATTGATTCATTGCTCAAATTTAAGAATTGGCAATGATAGCGTGAACTAACACTTTTTAACCAAAACTCATTAAAAGTGTTAAAAGCTTCCATTTTACAGGTGTAAATTATTGAGAATTTGAATTACAAGTGTCTGAATTAAATCTTTTTTAGGCTGCAGTTTTTAAAGTTTAAACTTCAGAGGAGTTCTACGTTTGAGTGCTTTAGTATGAAGTTTCCTATTTTTGATTACTTCAAATGTATTACAAATTATTCATCTTTGAGCGATTTAAATTTACCTCAAATAATTAAAATTTTAATTTACCTCAAATAATTAAAATTTTAAAGGGTTTGAGTATAAAAAAGTTTTAACATCACAATTTTTTCTAATAAAATGTTTTCAATTTTAAATGCAGTTCGCATTCGTTTAAGGTTTAACGTTACAGAGTAGAAACTTTTTTATTTTTACTTTCTTCCTTTTAAAATTACTATTTATTTTGAAAGTTTTTTTAGAAGAATTAAACTCCTTTTTTTAGAGAAGTTTAATCGGCTTTAATGTATAATTATAATTTGGTTATATAAGAACAATGTAAAATACTATAATTTCAGAAGTTTTTACTTTGAAAGATTCAATTTAGTTTTCAGTATCAAATTGTCAAATTTTAATTGCTTTGAGTTTAAAACTATTCAAATTCAAAAGTTTTTCATTAATTTTGAACGTTTTTAATACTAAATAATATAATTTTTAGTGTCTTGACGTTATCGTATTTTTAAATTGAAATGATTAAATTTCTTGATTGAATTCAAAGCCAACTTATTTAAGTTTTAGTGCAGCCACTTAGGAATTATACAATTTAACTCTTTTTTTCTAACTAAATTGTCCAAAATCGTTAAATATATTTTATTTTAATTTTAGAAATTTAATAAATTTTAATTTCAGAAATTAGTTAATAATGGATTTTTAAATTTTTAATATTTTTCATGTTAGGAAATAAAAATCAAAAGACGTGAACGCGCGTTATAAAACCGTAATAAAACGCATCTCTGTATTTTCCTTTATTGGAAACAAAAATTTGCTAATCCTACTTATTAAATGATTCAAAGTCAATAGATTTCTTGCAAAAAGCTTAGCTGATGCTTATCGACTTCCGTAATGAGAGTATATTTTTTTCTAAATTTTTATTTTTACAGGGAGAAAGACGGGAGATGAAAAATTTCAAAATACTGACCACCCCGACTCGGGATATAACCGTGAATTGAAAGTCATCAGTCGGATAGACGTTTTTATTCAAACATGATTTTTTTACACATCTGTGCAGGTTGTTCTAGTCGCATCTGCGTTATCTTCTCAGTTAATAATCGGAATAAAATCACTTCACAAATTTTAAGAAGCAAAATCTGTCCAAGTTCGATTTCAACAGTTTTTTTTTAAATAATAAGTTAAATTGATATATTTTTCAATTGTGATATCATGCAGTTTACAGTGCGTTATTAAAAAATCTTTACTTTAAAAATTCCTAATTTTGTATTTTTATTTTTAAGTGTATATATTTAATTTAAAGAATTTTAAAGTGCAGTCTTGAAGACTTACACAGCTAAAAATTAAAAGCTTTTGAAGTTGAAAAATTTTGATAAAAAAACATATTATTTTATAAACTGTAAATATAAATAAGTAAATAAATAGTTTCTAAAATGGATCTGTACTTAAAGTATTAAAAACTGAAAAATAATTTATTTCATAAAACAATTCTCAATTCGTTCAAAGGTTAAGAGTTTCCAAATTGTTACTGTTTCATTTCGGAGATCTTAGTCATTAAAGAAATGTAAATATTCGATTGAAACTTTAGAAACGATTTTGAACTTAATAGGTACTTAATAATAATATATTCGTAATTAAAGGCTTTTATTAAATTCAAAATATTGTTTCAGACTAAATGAGTCACTTTTGAACCCAGTCAAGTTGAAATTTAAGTAAGAAAAAAGAATAATTATTTAATATGTAGCAATATTTAAATGTTAATGAAATACGAGTCATTTCTAAAAGCTGTCAAACTTTAAACGTTAAAATTTTTATTGTTCTATTTTAAAAAATGTTTAATTTGTAAGCGAAATTGTTGAATTTTTATATAGAAATAATAATTGAACCCGAGTAATTTTCAGACATTTAGAAATGAATATAATTTTTCCTACAGTTTTTAGAAAATCCTGAAAATTTGTTTAAAAATCCTTCAAATCTTCCAGGGTCCTTTTAGACAATTCCGGAAATATCTTAAAATCTTTTTAAATGTTCAATTAAAATAATTTTTTTAAAATGAAGATTCATTTCCCATTTTCCTAGGAGTATTAAAAAATGTTTTTATTCTTGTGGAGCCATTCACAATTCTTAAAAAGCTCCTAAATATTTTATTTAAAATCTGCAAAAATCTGAATTTTGTTTTAAATTAGTTTGTGGGTATTTGCCCAGAAATTTCAGTACGAATAGTAGAATTTTGCCTGTACACAAACTTCGCTTAAATTATTTGATATCACTTCAAGTTATAAATTAATTTTCAATCTTTTTATAACTTCTAAATATCTCTTTAAATTACTCTAATTTTGTCTACAAGTAATAAGTGTTAATTGTTATTGATAAATCCAAATTGGAAGGAAATTTTTTTTAATTTGCAGTATCTTCTACAAGTTGTAGGACCAATTAAATTAATTTTATGATTACAAAGATGTTGAAAAACGATGTTATTTGTCTGAGTGCTATAATAATAAATAATTAAATCATTGAGTGAGATAATAAAAATGACATGCTGAAAGTATTATTGTTTCAATACAGCACACTGAGAATCTGAGTCAATCGAAAGTGAAGGAAATAATTGCGATGTTAAAGAATCTTTTATTTCAATCTTCGACGTTCCGAAAACAAAACGTTTTCCTCATCAGAATAGAGTCGTATACATAAAAGTTCCTTAAAAAATCATGTCAAATCAATATGAACAACAATTAACTAAGAACAATTAAGAAAAGGAGAACTATGGATTCATAAATACTCGACATGATTTTTTAAGGAACTTTTATGTATACGACTCTATCCTGATGAGTAGAACGTTTTGTTTTCGGAACGTCGAAGATTGAAATAAAAGATTCTTTAACATCGCAATTATTTCCTTCACTTTCGATTGACTCAGATCCTCAGTGTGCTGTATTGTAACAATAATACTTTCAGCATGTCATTTTTACCATCTCACTCAATGATTTAATTATTTATAATTAATTTAAAGGTATGTAGAAGTTCTGAAGTAATTTCAAAAATAATTCTAATTTTGAAACAATTTTAAACAACTTTTAGATTTCTCAAGATTTTGAAATAAAATTATAAAGCTTTTAAAAGTTGCTTGACTATTTAAAATTAAAATGATTTCACTTCTAAATTAAGAACTTTTAGGTTTAAAAATTAAAAAAAAAAAATTTTTTAATGATTCTAGCATAAAGTAACTTAATAATATAATTTTGAAAAAATTTTAAGTTCATTGGTTGATTCTTTAATTTAAAGTATTAAAAATGTTAACGTGGATTTATATTTTTGGAATTCAATTTAAATTTTTGAATTCTATGATTTATGAATGTTCAAAATTTTGAAATTTTAAATAGGAAAATGTTTAGAATCGAGTTCGATTTTTTAAATTTTATTGACCGAGAAAAGTCGGGAAATGACCGGGAATTTTTTTTCTTCAAATAAGACGGTCACACTGGAAGAAAAATAATAAAGATAATTGATACTTTTTTCAAGAGTTTTTTTTCTTTATTAAAGAAAAAGTTAATTCTATGTTTTTATCACTTTATTTTTCTTACAATTTCATAATGACGTAATACAGCATGTTTGAAAAGGTGTCAATCATATTCTATCTGTAGCAATGAAAAATGAGTTGCACAGACATTCAATTTTCAAGAGGTTTAAACCCGCTTTCCTGGTTTCAGTTCACATCTCACAGATGTGTTCCTTACATCACAACCATGGTCAATTCAACTTTCAATAGTCGGCTACACTAAACTAAATATTAAAGCTACATTAAAGAGTTTCAGTTTTTATTTGTTAAAGTGATATGCAAATTATCCGAGTCAATATTTTAATTTCAGGAAACAATTTCCAAGCGCACCGCCTTCTATTCCTTCGTGGCAGCTGGACACATCAAACCAAAACCAAGAAAAGTCCACTGAGCGAGAGGACGATGCTGGCAGCGGAAGTAGTACCAACAACTCTGACAGCTCCTTGGAAATGATCCGAGAAGATCCGCCCAAAGAGTGAAAAAATACAATCTAGAATCTACTACGAGCAAATTTTGCAAACGCTTCCTTCCTCCTCTTCGACTGTCTTCGATATTTTATAGAAGAAACACTGCCATTCAAAAGCAGATAAATTGTATATTTTCACTGTGTTGAATCGTATACATTAAACCAAAATGTACAAAGACGTTCGGATAATTATTGCATGACGGTGGCAGTATAGAGAACCATACACAATCATGTTTTAGCGAATAAACTGAATGTTGTCTTACTTAATTAATAAATTCCCTTTTGTACATACACGTAATAATTATTAAGTTACTTTGTTTACTCTCTTCTATCGATTTGGACACAATTTAATCCTAAAGTAAAGCTTGCACAAAATAATTGTACCATTAAACAATCTCGAAATAATGTCGACTATAAGAAACAAACAAAAAAAATCTCCCGACAGTTACATACCTCAGAATTTATCCTGCGGACTTTATCCAGTACTTCAATATACCCAGTTATCTTATAGACTTTTATTGATCATAATTAAATTCAATATTTATATATGTATAATATATATATATATAATATATTTTATATATATCGCCCACTTAATTCTTTTACCAGTTAAGGCTCAAATACACTGCACGATCACTCGTACCAATCACTCTCGCAATTACAAATACACACTGGTTTCTAATATGTACAAACCTCACAATGTTCACTGTCATACATAATTTTAAATTAGACAAGCGGATCAAGTACACACCGATTTACAGTGGGCACTAAAATGCCTTCTTACACCTTTTTTTCATAACTGGTTAAGTACCTTTAATTTTAATTATTCCAGGTATAAACGAATTTCTCTTTAAAGGTTTTATTGCTCTCGAAATTCTGTATAAAATGAGCCCAGGATGAAGCCAGTTTATCCATTTTTAACTAGATATTGCAAAAATAGTGTAAATTCCAATGTTTTCTTAAATTTTTTGCAAGAACTTAAAGTTGCAACAAAAAATTTGGAAAAATGTGAAAACGTCTTGTGCAGGCAAATGAGAATACAAATTAAATATACATTTTCAGGAAATTTCATAGAAACTTCATGATTATATGTTTCGTATATTCTACAAAAATATTTTTGTTACATCAAAGAATATTGCAATTTTTCCAACTTTTTTGTTACAAATAAACAAAATGTAATATGGTGAAAAAATAGCTTCAAAATAAGCCCAAGAACATTGAAAAAGCTCGATTATTTCGAAAATTATTGAACATTTCAGAAAAAATTTAAATTTAAATTATTTCAGCAATGTCTACTTAAAAAATAGATAAATTGGCTTCACCCTGGGCTCATTAAATACCGAATTTCGAGAGCAATCAAACCTTTAACGAGAATTTTTTTAGGTCTGGAATAATGAAAATTAAGAGAACTTAACCAGTCGTCAAAAAAGGGATGTACAAAAACTTAGTGCCCCCACTGTACATGGATTTCCATTCTCTACTCTCCAATTTTTTTTCTCCTCTTCCCTGCACGTCTCACTCTCTCGGTACTGTAAATCCTCAACAAAGATGAATTCCGTCGTTTTGCAATGGTCATTAATACTCATCATTAGATTATAATATGCGAGACAAGTCGTCTCACTGATACAGTGAACGACACAGTCCATTTCAAATGACTTAGTACTAGGCCTGAGCAAACACCTTTCCCCTTTCCCCTTTGCACATCACTTCCACAGAAACTTCTTTATCCTACAAACACTGAGTCTAAAAAAGAAAGAGAGAAAATTTAATCTATATAACCTTTAATTTGAGGAAAACAGCCCCTATTGTCTCAGATTTTAAAACCGTTTGGTCAATATATTGGAAGATTTTCTTGAATATATTAAATCTCGACACGTTTAGTCGATCTGAACTACAAAAATGGCAGTAGGCAATGCTTCTAATCAATTATTCTAAGGCCATGTAATACTTAGCCGATGCCCATACTTTACTAACCTTTTTTTCGCAACAGATTACGCCCACACACATTGAGATATCGAGTTAAGAATTTCGGAATTTGAGTGAAAAGCACCAAGGGACCATAAAAACGTTCCTCAGTGTCTTTTACTTATTTTCAAGAATTTTCAACTAGATATCTCCATTCGAGTGGAAGTGATTTGTTCTGAATAAAATGTCGTCAAGTCGTAATCAGTTAAGTATTAGAATGCTCAATAATTTTATCAAAAATCTAGCTAAGAAACAGTAGAAAATTGCGCGTGAAAAATTGATTTCTTTCGAGAAGTTTCTGTTGAGTTGAAATTGAGATTGCATTCACACAGGCTTATTTAGTACTCTGTTAGCCATCCTAAGTCAATAGTACACAACAGAGGGATCGTACTGTAAGATTTATCTTAATGTCTGAAGATATTTAGGGTGTATTTAGCTAGCGAGGAATTAAATTTGTTGTAGGTTTAAACTAGACAGAGCGTGCGTCAAAACCTCGTCAGGATCCCGGGAGACTAGAGATTAGAGATGCGAACGCGAGAAAAGACAAATGAAAAAGTCGCTTTCATTCGGAAGAGATCAAAGTATGGAAATGCTCCATGAAGAGATAAGACCCAATTGTACACTGAATCTCGTTCTATACTAAAATAGTATTAACGTTTAAAATAAAATCATAAGCCCCGTTCTAGATGAATCCTAAAATTTTTTTAGGAAAGTAGGAGACAACATGTTTCATGTTTACACCCGCAATCGGGACCAAAATCGTTAATTGTAATTGGGACGCCTGATTTTTTTGACGCACACTGGATAAAAATTGCATGCGAAGCGAGTGGTAACAAAATAGAAAATGAGGCTTTCTGCTTTCGCTACTAATTGATGACATATCGACCCCCATACTCTCTTCGCGAAGAAAAAGCAGGAATGATACGGAAGGTTTGTCTGCTCTTTGGCTAATTTGATTCGAAAATGAATGAACCTCAAAGGTGTAATTAACTAAATTGAGAAACAGAAAACAATAAGGTGATTCTATGAAATTTTGTGCTGACGTAAGTAGTGGCTGACGACCCCGTGTCCGCTGAGTGCTTTCACCATAACCGTTTTTGCCGGACATTGCCATTGATTATTCATGGGCAATCAATTCAAAGTTGGTCAAAGGGCTCATCTCATAATGCGGGTTGCGCTCTAATGTCTCTAGATTTAATAACAATTAATAGGTCTCTCCTAGACACACTAAACTAGTAGCGGTTTGTATTAAATCGACGGATCGGGATTATGCTACCAGGTATGGTGTAAATGTAGATTTCTCGAAAGTACGGAGCGAACATCTTGCGTGAAGCGGAGGGCGTCTAGGACGGGAAGCAAACTCAAAAGGGCCGTGTCGCCAGCATCGCTAAACCACGACTTTATTGGTATTGCATTATCTGGAAAAAAGAAATCAGAAAGTTATTAGAGAAAGAAAGAAAAACAGTTTTTTGAAGCTTGCTCAGAAGAAGAACTCTGTTGAGGAGTTGTTCATTTTTGAAATCTGGTGTACAAGCCATCTTGAAATATTTGAAATCTTTGGAATCATCTAAATCTTTTGAAACATTCATGAAATTATTGAAATATTGTTCAATCCCTTGAAATCATTGTGAAATTATAATAAAATGTTTGTGAAATTATTTAAATCTTTCATGAAAGCTTTGACATATTTATGAAATATCTGTAAACTCTTTTAAATCATTGGATATCTTTTTGAAATATTTGACATATTTGTAAAATTTTTAAAAATCTTTGTAAAATACTTAAAAATCGGCAAAATATTTAAAACACTTGTGAAATCTATGTAAAATATTTTTAATCTTTGTAAAATCTTCGATTTTTTTAAATTCTTTACGAAATATTTTTAATGATTGTAAAACCTTTGATATCTTTGTGCAAGCTTTGACAATTGTGGAAATTTTGAAATCTCTGTGAAATCATTGGAAATATTCTATATCTTTAAAAACTGTGAACGTTTTTGAAATCTTTATGAAATTTTTGAAACCTTTATGAAACCTTTGAAATCTTTATAAAATTTGTGAAACCTATGAATAATTTATGAAATCTTTGCAAAATGGTATAATCTTTGAAAACGTTGGAAATTTTTATGAAAATTTATACAATCTTTGAACACATGTTAAATCTTTCTGAAATCTTTGGACATTTTTTTTTTTCTTTGTGAAGTATTTATAAAAGCTTTTGATATATTAGTAAAATCTTTTGAAACCTTTGAAATATTTTGAAATATTTAAAACCATTATAAAATCGTTTTATATATTTGTTAAATCATTGAAACATTATTATTATTTGTGAAATCTTCGAAAAATGGTTAAAATCTTTGAAAATTTTTATGAAATATTTTTTTAATTTTTGTAACATCGAATTTTAAATCTTCTGAAACCATTGAAATCTTTATAAAACTTGTGAAATATTTCTAATATTTGTAATATTTATAAAACCTTTTGAAATAATTGTCAAATCTTTGGAAACCTTTGAAATATTTGTAAAAGCTTCAATTTCTTTGAAATTTTTGTCACATCTTTAAAATATTTGTAAAATATTTGGAAATTTTGGTGAAATACTTGAAATCTTTTAAATCCTTTTAAATTTGTATAAAATTTGTGAATAACTTGTGAAATATCTAAAGTATTTGTACAATCTTAGATATCTGTTTGTGATATTTTTAATATTTATAGTCTTCAATATCTTTGAAATTTTTGTGAATTTTTTGTAATCTTTGTGAGGGATTCCTACAACCTTTTGATATATTTCACAAATCTTTGAAAACCTTTAAAATATTTTAAATCTTTGTGAAATAAATGAAATGTTAAATCTTCGAAATCTTTAAAAAATGTGTGAAATATTTATGAAATCTTTGGAAATGTTTGTGAACATTTCTAATCATTGTGAAGTATTTACAAAACACTTTGAAATATTTGTCAAATCTTTGGAAATATTTGAAATATTTTTATATATTTAACATATTTTTAAATCATTGAAACATTATTAAATTTTCAAAATCTTTAAAAAATTTATGAAATATTTATGGAATCTTTAATAAACTTTTGAAATCTTTCTGAAACCTTTGCAAAATCTTTGAAAAATTTTGTGAAATCTTTTAAATCTTTGTGCAAATTGTTTAAAAATCTTTTTAAACCTTCAAAAAATGGTAAAATCTTTGAAAACGTTGAGAATGTTTATGGTATACTTTTCATATCTTTGAACACATGTTAAATATTCCTGAAATATTTGAAATCTTCATACATTTTTGTGAAATATTTTACATCTGTGTGAAATATTTTAAGTATTTGTAAAATCTTCGATATCTTTGTGTAATATTTTTAATACTTATAAAATGTTCAATATCTTTCAAATCTTTTAAACATTTCTAATCTTTTAAAATTCTTTGAAATCCTTGAAATCTTTGCAGTTTTTTTAAATCTTGGAAATTGGTGTCAAATCATTTGAAATATTTTGAAATTTTTGAAACTTTTGAAATCTATGAACTCAAAAGTCGAACGGTCAACCCCACACACTCTGTGATATAAATATACAAAGAAAATCCCCAAATTCCTTAGACTCACTTGGATATGCTCTGTAGGCTCCAGGACTGTTGTCGAGTATAAAGACTGATGCTAAGTCTGAACAAATGGCAGCCAAATCCTTCGTATAGGAGCCCATTTCAGGCGTACAGTGCTGTCTGTAATATCTGCGCCTTAAGATGCCTCTGTTGTTATCTAATTTGTCAGCAACTGCGGCTCCATAAATTTCCATAGAGGCCGTGAAAACGACCAATTCGTACCTAAAACACATTACATTACTTATAGGCTCAAAATCTAGTAAACAGTTTTAAAATCCGCAACTACTTTTCAAAAATCTCAGAAGCTAAATTTATGCTCACGTCTCTCTTTATTGCTATTAAGCAAAAAATAATACCCCTCACCTTGGATACCAAGGTTTTCTAATTTTGCAGAGCGCACTCGTGAGTTTATTATAAAATATTACATAACATAACGCTCACTTGCAAATATCTATTTGCATCGTTGGAAAAGGAAACTCACCACTGACTAACGATGTCCAAAAAAAAGTCAACGTGTGGTCGCTTATGGACGAAAAATCTGACGGGATGTCGATCTATCTTCACCTTAAGAACAAAATCAGGAGGTGTTCCAGGCCTCACTGTTGGCCTGGCTACTCCGTCGTGATGAGAGTGGATGAGAGTTTCGTCCAAGTCAAGAACCAGTACTTTCCTCTTTACTATACCTTTATTTCAAAATCAAATACATCATTATCATAAAACAATCTTGACAAATCTTGACATTTTTCATTTTATTATTCGAATTTAGAATTTTAAATATACTTACTAAGTCTGTGTCTGGATAAAGGAGACAACGGGAAGATTTCGTATTTAACTGGTTGCATTTGCGAAATCTGAAATAGGACATTTTTAGTTATTCTTATTGACGAGCTTTATTATGATAATCTCAAAATTGGTCTCGGGCAACGAGCCAAGAAATTGTAAAATTTTCTACTTTTCTAGACATGTACTCGTATATTACAGAAATGTATTAAATCCTTATTTTATTCACAAAATATCACACGGGCACCTAAATATTCTTTGATATTCTGCCAAGATAAGTTACATAGCATTGTTAATAATTCTCTGCTCACGTGTAAAAATACATTAAATTTAGTTTATAAATATATTTTCAAATAGTTTGTAATTGTAATTTTTTGCAAAAAAAACTAAAAGTTACACATTTCCTTACATAAACTAGAGTAAGAAATCATAAAAGGACTTTATGTATGAAAATATACGAGAATAAAGTACATGTTCGTAATAATAAAAAGTTTAATTACTTTTTGATCTTGCTTTTAGAATTAGACAGATTTTACTAAACTTGACATACGTAAACGAAACGTTTTGTTTATAATTTAAAAAAATACGGATATGTATGCGAAATTCATGACTTAACAAGTAACTGCGGATTAGGCTTTATTAATTAAACAGTCAATTCAAACATATTTAACAGGCTCCTATTAAACCCTTTAGAATTATTATTTATTTTATGAGGAGGGAAAATTATTTTCGAATCTGAAGACGCACACTAGCTTAATTTGTACTTTTTTAGCCAAAAATTTAGAAACAAATTTAATATTTGAATTTAATCAATTTTTATGCATGTAGAATGATCATTTTATCTTACTCGTTTCGCATTCAATAATTTAACCCGTAAATTCCTTAATTAATTATTCCCTAATTAATATAAACCTTAATTTAATTAACGCACTTAAAAAATCAAACTTGTTTGATCTATTTACCGAAGGGGAGAGGTTGCAAATTTTGTTCGTGGATATCGTCTATTTCGGCGACTTTCAACTCTTCTAATAGCGATAAAGACAATTTCGTTC
Source organism: Druon quercuslanigerum (assembly GCA_010014905.2). Lineage (NCBI taxonomy): Eukaryota > Metazoa > Arthropoda > Insecta > Hymenoptera > Cynipidae > Druon > Druon quercuslanigerum. The sequence continues at coordinate 4,078 of JAAAKG020013822.1, read as the reverse complement.
AGTGCGGTTTGAATCTTTTTTTCACGCCCTTTCAATAAATCACAATTAAAAAAAAATTTTGAACTTTAAAAATGAAACTCAAAAACAAATTTGTTTTGATTCATGCAAATAAGCGATAAGTGGTTTTTGAGATTATACCATTTGCTTTCGCCATTGTTAAATTCTTCAAGAGCAATACGAAAATATTGTTCACTACAATTTCAAAAGTGATTTTTGATAACTTAAGAAAATAATCCCATTTAATTATTATTTATAATCCTATTTAATTATTATTATTTTATTATATATGTATATAAATTATCCCATTCGTCTATCAAAATTGTAAAGACGGTTGCCAATATTCGTTTAATTAGTTAATTAAACGAATTTACTGCTTATAGAAAAATATGAAACAAGAAAAAATTATTATTTTCCTTAAAATTGAGTTTTAGAATTTTCATTAAATTAATTAAAATTCTAATAATATATACAAGTGGATAATTTTTAATGTATAAAAATTTAATACATACATTTTCAAGCCATTGAGAACATAAAAAACACAAAATTATTCAAGATAAAATTCCAATAATAGGAGACCTCTGAATCATATAAAATTTTGAATTAATGTTTGAAAAAAATTGTTGACTAAAAAGGTATAAGTTGGGTCGGTGTGTGTTCAGATTCGAAAGTCTTTTTTTTTAATCACTCTAATACCTGTTACTTAACAATTATTCCTCTCTCATATCGATTTTACTATTTCTGTACTGGACAATTTCAACTTCTAGCCTCTTATTTCCAATGCTGGTATAAAAACAGTTCCTAAATGGTTCATTCCGTTTTTATTTTTTTAACCACAGCAACGATAGAGATAAAGGGGAATCATCTAAAATACTTTTATGTAAAACTACGCTCATAGTTTGACAAGAGATTTCTGCCCTTGAATTTTCTGTTCCATCTTGTGGTACTTATAAATATGTCATTAAACAAACTATGACGCATTCCAGATTTGTGTTGAACCAACATTATTTTTGCTGAGACTACAATTTTTGGAAGTTTTAATGTTTACAGTATTTAAACTATTCAGCTAATGAATATGGATATTTAATATTTTCAATTCAAAACTACAATTACAAACATTATGCGAAACTGTGAATCCAGACCTGGCAGTCAGAAAAAATGTGAACATGATTTTGAGCTTCTTAACCTTTTGGGACAAGCATTGTAAAAACAATGTTTAAATAAATAAACAAAATCAGGAAAAAAATGAGGACAAAAATTCTATTTTCCCTGGCCATTACTATTAATATTCAAAGACCATCATTATAATCTTGTAATATTTTAACAACTGAGCCTTTTATAAACGGAACAAATAAATATAATTTTATATTGAAATATTAATTTGTTATTCACTTCAACCAACATTGATGGCTTTTTTACTATAAAATGTAAATTTTGAATCCAAAAGAACAAATTCACAAGAAAGCAGTTGAATTTTCGACAAAAAAATATTAATTTTTAACAAAAAACGTAAGTTTTCAACAAAATAGTTGAATTTTCATCCAAATGGACGAATTGTCAATCCAAAAGGATCAATTTCTATCGAAACAGACACATGCATAACGAAACGGTTGAATTCTCGTACAAGAAAGATTACTTTTTAACAAAATACTTATAATTTTTATGAAATAGATACAAGTGCAAAAAAGAAATATAAAGCAAATTAATGACTAGCAAGAATATTTCATCAGGATGGCCGCAAAACATAATTTTCAAAATTCCGTAATGTTTTCCTGACCAATTTTTAATTTTTCCTTGCTATTAATATTCAAATGCCAGCATTTATAATCTTGTAACATTTTTAACATAGAGACTTTTATAAACGAAAAACAAACAATAAAATAAAACAATTTGCATTTATTTCAATCAAAAAATTTGAGTTTTCTACCATAAAACCTGAAATTCCAGTCAAAATAGGCGAATGTTCAACTGCACAGTTGAATTTTGGACCAAATAAGGTTAACAATACGTAATTTTCTACCCATAAAGATGAATTTTCAACCAAAAAAGCCGATTTTTCAACAAAATAGTTGCATTTTCAAGCACAAGCGATGACTTTTCACCAAATTTTTGAATATACAAGAAAACAATAAAAGTGTTTACTACAAATGAAATATTCTGGAGGAAGAAAATGCAAAAAAAAAAAAGAAACAGAAATACAAAGCAACTCATCACTAACAAGAATATTATATCAAGGTGGCCACGAAACTTCATTTTCAAATGTCCATAATTTTCCCTGTTCGTTAACATTCAAAGACAACAATTCAAAGATATTTTATAAACGGAATAAAAAAATTTAAGGTTTAAAATTTATTATCGTTGACAATTCTTTAATGTGTCTCTTATAGAAATTCTCCAATTTTTGCAAAAATTTGTTTCAAAACCCTTAACTTCGACTTTCCCTGACCTACGATTGCCTTGGTGATTAACTTATCAGCATAAAATAGTGAGAAATTTTAAAAAAGTAACGACACTTTTTGACATGTATAAAATGTATACATATTCTTATCCGTATTACGATCATTTATAACTATTATTTATGATGGTATTTGCTTAAGAGTGTTTGATTTATGAGGTCTTGCTTAAGAATATCTGATACAAGATGAACAAAAAAAAATGTCTTGCAACATTGTAAAAAATTATTGTAATAGTTAAATGAATTCACACCGAAATATCGGTATATTAGATTTAATATACGCATAATTAGATTTCTTGATCAAGCAGCTATGTTTATATTAGATATTAATATCCTGTACTGAACTGCTTCTCATTTTTCAGACGTGTATTTTTGTTAGTGTTGTCATTCGCAAATTTTTAAATTGATACATTTAGCTGAGTTTAGCAAAGAAAGGATAAATGTGGAAATTGATGAGCAATAGTTCGCGCGCGCATACTAAAGCATAAAGCACCGAAAGGTAAACTCACTCGGAAACGCAGAAACGGAAGCAAAGAGAGAAAATGGAAGGAATCCGTTGACGTGGGGATCGAAAATAAACAGAATCAATACCTGGTCCACGTGGATGTGTTGTGGATGCAAAATTGCAGAAAATATCGAAAAATCAGGCGCCAAAGGCCTACTTACGGCTCTAACCTGCTTCTTCAGTAGAAAGCAGATGCATGTCCACACGCGGGAGGCTATCAGGAGAAAAGCTCTCATCCCCATTTGCAATTGTTTCAGCATCTCTACCAGTCTTTTCACCGGGCCGAAGTCCGGCTGCACTTTATCTCCAGTCTCGTCTTCGTTCAGAGCTTTCTTCTCTTTTTCGCTTGGCGCGTGTGGTGTTACACAAGCACAATCACAAGCCCGACGTCGTAAACAAACGACACTTACGTCAAAGCTTATCACAAAACACGAACGAGCGCGTACGTTTTCGAGAACCCCATTTCGCGCAGTTCCATTACATGTTGCACGTGCACAGCAATTTTATCCACAAAATCCTGGAGACCACCGCCAAAATAGCTCAAAATCTCCAATCCTCTCACGCAAACTACACAGCAGCCGCCATCTTTGTCTCATCGACCCAATTTTTCATTGCGCCATCTCTACGGCGCATGCTTCTGTCAAAAAATGAGCTTTTTTTTTTTTTCGTTTCTTCTTGTTGACTAAAAGTCGTTTAACTTTTCTTAGCGAAAGTTTTTTTTTTAATTTTGAAGACAGATTCTCCGATTTCAAATCTGTATAAAGAAATCAAAAGTAAATATCATTTTTTATTATTTAGATATTTTTATTGGGTTCCCATTTCGGAAACCGATATTCTCAAAAATGTTCAATTATAATTTTTAAAAAATTTTGTCCTTGATTTGAATATCCAAAAAATGCAAAGAAACTGTAATAGCACCCTCTTTTTAGGCACGACCCTGGTGCCGGTATTTTTCAAATATCAAAACAGGAAGAAGTATATTCCTTATTTCTGCATTTCTGTTTTCCTAAAAGACTGGATTGATTCGATTTCATTTCGTATTTAGTGTTACATTCCAGGCTCTGCAGTCGAATTTCGTTCCATTGTAACTAAGCGCTGATTCGTTGAAGGAAATTTGGAAT
>JAAAKG020013811.1:0-20795 GCA_010014905.2 Druon quercuslanigerum | reverse complement strand
GTAGGTTTTTCCCAACTCCGTAGAGGGGCTGCCGATCAACTAGCGAAAGTTTTCGCTGGCTGATTGGCCACAGATGCCGCGCGTTGACTGCAGCAGTATTTTTCTCTCCGTGTATGAATTTAAGAAATTTTCATAAAATTAAATGGTAAATATTGAATAACATTTTTTAAATCAATTGTGATTGTCTGTAAGACTACAAAGATTTTAAGACGCAAACCTAATGTATTTTTAGAAAGCACACCTGTGATTATTTTCGTTTTCATCTTAAAAATCCCATTTACATAGAACTTTCATGAAAACTTAGTTCAGTACACCCTTAAGATATAAACAATCTATCGAATTAAATCAACTAATTACCACTCCATGTTTGAAAAATGTCAGTATAAGGGGGTATACTGCCAATACTCTAATGAAAATTCATTAAAATGTTGAATTTTTACAATCGTTCATTGTCATTCTCCCGATATTTAATAAAATAACCTCTTTATTTGTGTTTTAAGAAGGATATACTTCAAACAACTCTATGTATGCAATTTGCTTATTAAATATAATTTTTAGAGTAATATTAAATCCCTCCAAATTTCATAACTCTAGCTTAACTTGTTTTCATGTCATCATAAAAAGAGTAAATATAATTTGAACCACGCACCGAAACTTTTTAAAACGATAATTTTTAAACTATTGACCTTAAATTATCTCAAGATGTCAACAAATTATTTAAGCAAATTTTTATCGTTACAAAGCTTCCTTTTTAAGAAAGCAATTGTTTGCTTATTGAAACTCATAAATATTAGTTATTAGTAGACAAAATAATAACTTTTTTTTGTAGAGAATAATTAAAAAATCAGTGTTTTAGATTTAAAGTTTTAAATAGTGCCAGATGTTGATTAGGTTTTGTTTTCGTATAGCGGACAGCGAGACATGCCCACTAGAAATTCCCAGTCAAACCCCGAGTTTACATGTATAATGCTCCGTAAAGTGTTTAAGCGTGACGAAATGGGGGTGACGAATTGCATTACTGTTTAAAAAGAGCTGTCCCCTTTCCTGATCTCATTCTGTCCCAGACCTTTAGCCCAGAACATACTGTACAGTGGCAGCTCCCCCAGCGCTAAATAGCCGCGGCGCGCGACCCACTGGCACACTGTTTCCATGCAAATTCTGTTTACTCTCGCTTTAGAGAAACGGGATGCGATGCACGTGTATGGGGACACACATCCTGTTGCCACCCTTCATCCACCACACGAAACTACTCCTGGTCTGGTTTCCCCCTTCCTGCTTACTCTCACCCTCAACGTCCTTCACGCCACCACGTTTAATACACCACCCAGAAAATTCACCTACATTTTATTCTGAACGTCTTATCATTCACTTAAGAGCAATTTCAGTAAGCGTAACTTTTTTGGAAGTTAAGTGGTTTTAAATAATATTCAAACTTCATTTTAGAGCGTGTTATCTATTTTATGCCGCGGGGATTTTCTATCTAATTTAAATATATTATTTCAAATCACATCAATTGTATCAATAAAAACCCACGAGGAAAATCGAGCTGCTGAGGAAATGCAGTATTAGGAACATGAAATTATAAGTCAACGGGTTTTTCTCCCCTTTCCTTTCCTCATCGCCCTTTATCCCACGCCCTTTGAGCTCACTCTTCTGCCCTCATTTCCTCTTAAAACCTACCCTTTTTTAACCCTTAACCAAGATCCCGCCTTCGTACCGTGCCACTTATTCTCACTACCCCCTCCACTAATCCTACTTTTCTATTTTCCTCGCTGTTTTAAATATGCTCCCTAACTCTCGACCCACTCCCGAGACTCTATCTTTATTTCTATTTTCCTAGCCCTTTGATTGTTAGCCCAATCCTTCTCCAATTCTCTCTATCCGAAGTTTAGTGGGTTTTAAATTCCTAATTTTGTACTTTAGATCGTTTTACTTTTTTCGTGAGACGGAGATTTAGTTGCTGATTTATTATATATAATTTCAAGTCACAGCAAAGATAAGGGCCAATGAAAACTCTAGAGAAAATCGAGCTATTGAGAAAATCAAGTATTACAGAAATGATGATACAATTCAAAGGTGTATTCCCTCCCTTGTCTTTCCCCTCGCCCCTTACATTCCATGACCTTTGACCTCTCTTTTCTGTCCACATTTCCTCTCACAGTATACCCTTTTTCACCCTTAACCACGAACCCCCCTTGCTGGCCTTCCACTCATCCACTCATTTTACTTACCTTGTTTCCTTAGCCCAATCCTTCTTTAATTCTTTTTATCCGACCCCCTCCTCCGCCCTATACTTTTTCCCGTCTAGCCCCCTTATAGCTTTAAAATATTTTTTCTCTACACTTGCCCATATGAAACGAGGGGTTGATCGTGAGGAGCAAAGAGAAGCATAGATTGTGAGGAGAAAGGATGAGAGAAGAGAGAGGTCAAAGGGTATTGGATAGGGGAGAGTAAAAATGAAAAGGGAAGGACGAGTGTTAGAAAACATCTTTGAATTATAATATTACATATTTTGCAGTTATACGGCATATTTTAAATAGAGCCGATTTAATCAAAACCCAATTTCCAGAATAAATAGACGGAGTACTTTTCCGAGACCAATAGGGTGGTGCTCTCACCCCTCAAATTTGTTTTAATCCCATAAAATTTAAAGTGCGTTTCCCATAAGAAAAAAAGATATTTTTGTAAATTTGGACAGAATCAATAATATTATGCGAGTCGATTTGTCCCTCAGAGTTTCTCTTCGAAATTAGCCCTAAAATACAAACAGGAACTTACTTGTTGAATTTCTCCACAATAAGGCTTCTGTGTAGGGTTCAAAAGAACTAACACCCTTATGTAAAAAATGGGGTTTTGCTATTTTTTGGCGCTAATTCTTATATTTTTGCGTTTGTTTGAATACGAATTATTTTTAAAACATAAAATATTAAATTTAACGGCAACCAAATTTTTTAAAGATGCTTTAAACATCTTAACCCCTAAGAGTTAAAAATGAAATACAAGGTAGAACACAACATTATTAATAAATCGCTAGATTTATTTACACACGTAATTTTACATTATGCTATTTTATCATTTTGGCATTTATCATTTAAGGGTTTATGACAATTTTCTCCAAGAATTGAAGAAGAAAGTGACTATTTTTCCGAATTGTTCATTTTGTTTTTACTTTTCAGTAAGAGCAAAGATACAGCCCAGTGGAGTCTACGGGGAGCTAATTAAAGGTAATAAAGATAATTGTTTAAACAATGTATTATTGTTTATAACAATATTATTAAGTAATAAAATCTTCAAAGTTAGCACACATAATTGAATAAACAATTTATTATTATTTAAAGCAATATTTTAGTGCAAAATCGTTTGTTTGTAATATTTCGTTTCTAAAATAAAAACGTGAAATAAACGTATTAGAACGACTCCAAAACGTCCTAATTCAGTCCCGAAAACGTTCATCGAACACACAATGTTTCAAAGACGTTTTAACGGCGTATTTGAAAGTTCAAATAAGGTATATTGAATTGTACGTCTAAGGAACGTTCTTAAGATGTTCCAGTTAAATTCTTAAATTTCGTGCCGACTGGTATTCCATCCTTACTTTTTTTTTTATCTCTAATGTAATATAGCCTTATGTATTAAAATGATATATTTTAAACATTAACGACAGAGTAAAAATACTTCAAACAGAAAGATTTAGAATACTATTTCAAAAATAATTTTCTTTCACACTTATTTATATTTGTTCATAACTAACAAGCTAAAGAAAAATTTCTGAAAAACCACATTTTTCTAGCATTAATCTAAGAAGAAAAGATTGTTATGATTAAAAAATAATTGATAAAAAAAATTATTTGTTAACTTGCATTAATTATTACTTGACTTCAATTAAACAGTTGACAAAAAGTGGAAATGTGAGAAGAACAACATTCTCTAGTATTATGCTAAGAGAATATTGTTTTTATATTGTATTGAAGAAATTGCTAATATAAAAAAACGCAACTCTCAAGTATTATTCAAACAAAATATTGTTATAAATAATAATCAATTGCATAAACAGTAAGTTTTGTTAACTTTACTTAGTTTTTTCCGTGCTGAAAGTGAAAGTTGATTCAGAAAAATCGTGATTTTGCACCTCTATTCACAGAAAAAATGTCTATAAGCAAAAACAAGTTGCTCAAATAATTGCTTAAGACGTCTGGTTTTAAACCAATTTCTGGGATATGAGTATAAAAATTCAAAGAAGAAAATTTCCGATAGACACCGAAAACTCGACTAAGTCTAGGTTTTAACTTTATTTGAGGTATTCATTTTTGGACTGAAATTAAACCACTAAGAGAAAGGAAAAGTTTATATGAATGAAATATAATTCTTGTAAAATATGACTTTTTTTTAGCATAATGTAAAATTATATGTGTAAATAAATCCAGAGATTTATCAATAATGTTGTGTTCTACCACGTATTTCATTTTTAATTTTAAAAGTTTAATTTTCAACACTTAATCCAGTAAATTTTTACTATTTCTGCTCAAAATTCTAAAACGCTCCACCGTATCATTCATTTCCCACTTAAGAAAGTATTATAGATTCAGAGGGCAATACTAAGGGTGAAAATAAAATGTATTTAGCAAGTTTTCAACATTTCATGTATAAATTTAGCTCTTCTATATTTCTTTATATATAAAAAACTTAAAGTATACGCTTTTTACCGCAGAATAATAATAACCTGTCTATATGTACAAATTGCTAGCTTTGCGTGTTTACCATATTCCTACTTATAGTTCGTTTACCTTCGTATTTGGCTTCAAATTAGTTATGCTTCTTTATACAGAAAATCTGCAAATGATAATATCATTTATGATAAAAAAGATATTTCGGGTTTCAATTTTCTTGTAATGTCCAGGTCTTGCTACAGTACATCACAGTGGGTGCCAGCATAGAATTATATATTGTAATTTTAGCTAAATTTTTTATGTTTTTACTTTTGAAAATGGCTTCCACATTGACGATAATCTTCATTCCCTTTATTTATGCGCATGGATATCTCTCCTTAAATTTAATTATATTATTATTCTTCATTTTATTGATATTTTGCGTCCTTAGCTTGCCTTCAATATTCACAGAATTGGATTTAATATTAATTGAAAGATATTGAAGGATTTTCAGAAATTAAAGAAAACATTGGATCGGATTTCAAAGATTTTCCCAAATTTTATAAGGATGTTTAAGGTTCTTATAAGATTTTTGAAGTTTTAGAGTATTTTGAATTATATTCAAGAAACTTTAAAAAATGTTTCACAAAAATTAAGGGTTTTTATTAGATTTCAAGCATTTGAAATGGGTTTCAAATATTTCAGGGGATTTTACAGGTTTTCAAAAATTTCATGCGTTTTTATAGAATATCCTTGAATTTCGAAAGATTTGGAAGGTTTTCTTCCTATAGAACTTACAGAATTCTAGAATATTTTAAAAGATTAAAAAGGTATTTCAGAAAAATTCCAATATATGCCAATATTTTAATGGATTTTTAGGAAATATCAAGTAACTTTATAATATTTTAGAGGTTCTCCATAATTAAAATTGCTGTTTGAGTGTAAACAAAATGATTATTGTTTCAGGACGTCTAGCGATTCCATAGGACATCAAATATTTTCAGGGATTTCAAGGAATATCATCAAAAGGTTTGAAAATTTTCAAAAGATTCGAAGGGTTTGTAATATTTTAGGGTATTTTAAAATATCCGTAAAATTTTCAATACATTTAAATGAAATAAAGGGTCGTTACAAGAGCTAAAATATCTATGGGTATTTAAAAACATTTCAAGAATTTTTCAGTAGATTGCAATAAACTGAAAGAATGTCAAAGCTCTTAGGGTTATTAAAAGGTTCTAAGGAAATTTTAAGAGCATTACCAAATTTCAAGGGATTTCAAGAGATTTAAAAGGATTTAAAAGGATATAAAGTAGTTCAGGGTATTTAAAAAGATTATAAGCAATTGGGTGGAGATTGGTTGATTGTAAGGTATTTAAAATAGATGAATTTTTTTATAAATTTTTTACACATTTGGCAGATCTAGAACGATTTTATATGATCAGATTATAGGATCAGATTTCCGAGGATTTTAGTGAATTATTTAAGGGATTATAAATTCTCTCAGGATATTCTAATGAATTTTACATGATTTCAGGAAGTATGATCAGATTTCATGAAATTTGACAAATCGTGATTATCTTAATAATACTTATTTTCGTCATAATTTTACATTGAAAGTATAATAAAAAGAATAGAATATGAAGAAAATATAAAGAATATCGATTATTTCTCGGTTTTTAACTACTTCATTTGTTGCAAAAAACTTTTGGGTCATCGGATTCCTAGATTATACAATACTAATTTTATAATTTTAACGAATAGTTTTAAGATAAATTAACGTGATATATTGTACGTTCTTTTTCGGGTTTCAAAATCTTTATTTTAGTTTCTTTTATTTCTTTTATTTCTTTTATTTCTTTTATTTCTTTATTTAAATCTGTTATTATCTGCATTATATTCAATTTAAAAGTAAAAAAAAAATTTTCAAGCCGTGCAATTAATGAATAACTGTTTCGTTACCGGATAACATAAAAACTCAGGGACATTTAAGAAGTGATTATAACTCTGAAACTATAATTAAAATCACGAAAAAGCTTTATTTTATAATTCCAGAATTATTTTTCATTCTAATTGGCGAAAGTAAGCTTGATATTAAAAAATATGTATTCCTTCAAAAACAAGCGTATAAGGTTCCGGGGACATCATATTGTCAAAGTTTTATTTTTACTCATACTTAAAAACCGTGTTTGTAATTAGGTTAAGCGGTTGTTTTAAAAATTATAAAAGTAAGGTTCGTTCATATATCGAGGAAATTTTAACCTAATCGCTTTTCCTTTTTAATCCTGAATCAAATTCCCAAATTCTAAGAATCCACTCAAGAATTGAACATCGATATCATTAGATTACTCCTACATAGCAGGCTTTTTGCACAATTGTGCACTTTTTTCTAATTAGAAACCCTACAACTTTTGTCATTTTTTTATATTCTAGATTCGTATTTTCTTTCGGGTGTGATCCTTTTCCGAGATCGTCGGTTGGTGCCAACAATGCTAGCAAAGTCAGCTTTCGGTGGATGGCAGACCCTGCGCTTGTGTGCGTAATTGCGTGGGAACGTATGTGGACGAGGTCTGCACCAATGCACGTAGAAGGTACGTGAGATTTCGAGAAGAAGTGTGCGTGAGTATTTATTTGAAAGTGTGTGTCCTGTCTGTGTGCATTGGCGTAGTCTGTGTAAATGTGTGGCGCAAAACCCCATTCTTCGTCCCGTGAGGTTAGACCCTAGGCACTTCTATGACCCAACACTACCAGCGAGCTGAGCTGAGCCGAGTTACCCCCTTCTTCATCCCCCGCCACCAGCCGTGCACCATCGAACAGCTTTGAGCTTCTAGCTTTTTGCAAGGGGTTCAACCACCTCGCTCAGAACGCGACGCACGCAGACCTTAGACTCACGCAATCGCCAAAACCTACCCTCTGGAGTGGCGTAAGCGGAATACCGATTTCGAAAAGGTCGAGTGTACGCTGCGCCGATTCCTCATCTTGATCAAAAATGAATATCTGCTATGAGAAGCTTTGTGAGCTTTAGAGGCTCCCCTTGATTCTTGGGGACTGCCATTTTTCAAAATGGGGGAAAAATAGCGGAGTTTTTGCGCTAAACTTTAATTTAAAAGTTGGAACATATTTGAGGAAAGAAAATTTTTCTGTAAATTACATACATTTATGGGGGACTTTTTTTCTCATGCGTCTGTAGTGAGCTTTAGAGGATCTCCTTGAGTCTTGGGGGCTCCAATTTTCAGATTGGGAAAAACAAATAGCGGACTTTATATTTTAAAAGATTTAACTGTATTTGTAGAAGGCAAAAGTTTTCTGTAACTTATAGAATTGCAGGAGAGTTTCTTTCTCTTACTGTTGTGGTCTGTTGTCTTGGAAACTCCGATTTTTCAGAATGGAAAAAACCGATAGCCGAGTTTATATTATAAAAGACTGAACTGTATCAGAATAAGGAAAACGTGTTCTGTAAATTATATAATTGTAGGAGAATTTCTATCTCATTTATCTGTTCATGAGCTTAAGAGGGTCCCCTAGAGTCCTGGGGACTGAATTTTTTCAGAACGGGAAACATAAATAGCGGATTTTACACATTGGAGGGGGGGGGGGGCTTAAATTACGTAACGGATTGTATATAAAGTATGCAGAGAGAAATTGATACATAGAGCCCCCCCCCCCCCCCGAATATATTTAAGGAAGGCGAAGTAAATCATGGAATTGTAGGAAACTTCTTTTCTCATGCGTCTGTCGAGAGCTCAAGATGCTCTCCTTTAGTCTTGCGGACTCAAATCTTCGAAAATAAGATGAACAAATAATAAAGTTTAAATCCTACTTTAAATTTAAAGATTTAGCATATTGGAGAAGGATAAAAGTTGTGAGTTTATATTTTAAAAGATTTAACTGTACTTCAAGAAGGCAAACGTTTTATGTAAATTATAATGAATTGAAGGAAAGTTTCTTTCTCATGTCCTGTCGTGATCTTAAGACGCTCATCTTTAATCTTGGAAACTACAGTTTTTTGGTATGGGGAGCAAACATAGTGGAGTTTATACATTACTTTACTTTAAAAGATTTAATATATTTGAGGGAGGCAAAATTTTTCTGTAAATTATAGAATTACAATAGAGTTTCTTTCACGTGTGGCTGACTACAATAGTCATTTTCTACTTGACGTAGTATTAGGTATAGTAATTTAAAAATAAGCATTAGAAAAATAGTATTCAGTATTTAAAAAGCAGAATAATTTTGATTTGTAACAAAAAAATATTTTATATCTGACATTTGCAAATAGACCATTTTATCTATTCGAAGTCACCAAATAGAAAAGAGCTTATATCGAAAATACTTCACAATTTAATTGCCAAAAATAGCAATTATTTTTAAGTTTTCGAGCTGAAAAAAAGAATAGAGTTTGATAGATCGTCCCCCTTTCCTCTTTCATTTCGAAAAATTATCATTTCATAACATTTTTATAATTCTTTATAATTCTTAGATGAAAAAAAATTATCTAATATTTTATAATATAATGTTTAATTGTAGCAATTTTTAATTTCTTATATTCTAATATTTCAAATTATTACATTAACTGTTAAATTTTAAAATCAGGCCGTGGCTACGAGTAACGAAGTTCCAGTACGAATAACTGAATTTTTTTACTAGAATTTCCAGTAGAAAAGGAAAGGAGCTATTTGAACTGAAATGTTTGTGCAAATGACTGGATTTAAACGAAACATGTTCAAACTCCGTTTCCATTTATTACCACTTAGTTAAACTTATTAAAATAATTCAAATTTATTAATATTTAGCAATATTTAAATCTTAGATTATCGACTCAAATTTGATGATACTTTTTTTTGAATATTTTCTAATTTCAAGTTATAAGCTTTCAGTTTTAGCTATCTGAAAATTATATTGCAAAGTTAAATAATAGATAGGATAATTAATTATTGTATTAGTATTAATTTTCCAATTTTGTATATGAACTAAACGAATATTTATTCATAATTTAGAATAAACATTTAGAATAAGAGACAGTAAGTGAATGCATTCGAGTGGAAGCATGTACGTGATCCTTTACTAATTATATAATCTTCTCAAGTTACAAAAGAAAATATATGCTTTTAAAATGAATCAGTACTAAATTAAAAGCCTGTTATGTTTGGTGGACAATATTATTAAGCTTAAAATTATTCTCATTGGATTAGTCTTCTCAATTTTTATAGATTTTTTAAAATTAGATAGTTTCAGTTGCAAAAACGTCTGGGAATAATTTGTAAAGTCCAAAGAGACGTTTGTAAGATTCAAGTACATATCTGAAAAAGCTCTTTTTTCTCTAATATGCCAATTAAAAAATCTGAAAAATGTAAATATTTTCTTTAACTTTTAAACATTTTTTCAGACCAAATGATTTATATACTTGCATTCTTTAAACCTTTAAAAATAATAAGGTGTTTTTTTTATTTAATTTAAAAATATTTAACCTTATATTTCTGCTCTGAGCGGGAATATACGAAGTTCCTAAAAAAGATTTAATATTTTTGAATTAGAAAATTTTGAAAAGATTTCTGTAGACAATGTTTACAAGATTCGCGGAGTCGATTTCAATACAACCCGGCAGTTGGCTCAACAGCTATTAAAAACAAATTTTAGGCGGGATTTTCTTCTAATATCTTATAAACTGTGAAAACTTGTGGAATAAGTTTCTAGAAATAATTTCTTTTCAAATTTTAAGGTATCTGAAAAATTGATTTTGTCCTCCATAAATTTATATAAAAATATAACCCTTACTAATTTTAAAAATTAGGAATATTAATACCACTGAACAAAATTAAAAGATCTTAGGACATTTTTCAAAAAACTAAGGACAATTAATGTGAGTAAAGCGGTTAATGTTCTAGTTGGATTTGAAATCGATTTGATGTTTTCGAGATAAAATGTTGTAATTGCTCATTTGCTGAAGATGACGGAAGAGTGGCGGAAGCTTAAAGTGGCAGTCGTCGCTTCCTTCAGATCGATAAAATTATGAGGAGGATTCCGTTCAGTAGACTAAAAACGGAGAAGTCACTGAACTCAGTTGTTCTCATTATCGTCTCGTCTTCGATTGTTCCGCTTCGCCGGCTCGTACAGGTGAGAGCAGGTACTGCATTCCGCTTGCTCTCTCAATGCTAGAAATAAAGGACGAGCGCAAAAGCGGCTAAGCGAAAAGGAAAGCATCAGCGAAAATGAGAAAGATGGTGGAACATTTCGACATACTGGATAATGTCGGTCGCTCTTCGAGTATGTCTGACGAGGAAAATTTGTTAATAAAGACACTTACCACCCGGACGCCGTATACTCCAAACTATTTTTTTACCGTGTAGCATTCTAAGAAACCACAAATTAAATTGCAAAAGTGACTAGATGTGAAGAAACAAATTTTGGTTTCAACCTACTATTAAAACTCCTCTGTCCAGGGTCCTAAATTTTCGTATGCCTTACGTGTGCTATAAAGTTATTGTCTGGAAGGAGTCAAGAGGGAAGGGAAAAGCGAGGAGAGGGAAATTTAGGAAACGGATTGTAAAGGATTGGTGGGGAAGTTACGGAGGAAGTTAAAGGAGAAGCAAAATAAGAAGAAGTAGAAGAAGTATGGGGAGAAGAAGTAAGAGTAGTGAGATTTTGATAGGGGTGGCAAAGAAGACAAAATTAGGGGAAGTAGGGGAGAGAGAGTATGAAAGGGGGTTGGGAATAGAAGTGAAGGGTGGGGTATATTTAGGGTTGGGGTGGGTACGTAGGTAGGAAAGGAAAAATATATAAGGCAGAAGTGGGGAATAAGAGGAGTGAAAGTGGAGAAAGTAAGAGGTGCGGGAGTAAAAATATGGGAATGAAGGGAGGGGAAGTAGGCTAAGTAAGGGAGAGTAATGGAGGGTGAGTGTAATTTAAATTTAAAACCATTTATTGTAGGCTTGCGGTGCCTAGTTCAACTAATTTTGTATGTTCCTTGTCGGGGTTTGAGTGAATTTGGTAAGTCCCACCCGCCAAAATAGTTATATTTATTTAATATTCCAAATATAGATCCTAATCTCCCCCCTTCCACGTCCACCGCTTTTTATATCCCTTTACGTGCTAAAACATTGTCCCTACAGATATTAAAACATTGCCTCAGAAATAGCGATAAATAATTTCATTAACGACCTTCGTTATGACAATGAAAATTGATTCTCAATTTGGTTCGCTTTCTTCGGGTTGGTAGTGAAACAGGCCGTAAGTCACGTATGCAGGATAAAGTGCTTCCTGCATTGGCAAACTGGAGTCTAGTCTGCAGGGTAACTTCCTTTTGTCATTTCTGAATCAGAAGTCAACCGGATGGCTCGCGTGAATAAGTCAACATAGTTTATCGTCATCATCACTCGAATTATACTGCTATGTGTACGTAAGATTCTCTAATATCGAGCATTACTTCAGGGTGAAGTTTTAAAAGTTCGTTAAAGGCCATTTTTTAAATAATGGAATTCTGGGCTCAAAGAATCTAATAAATTATAATAAACATTCTGACAAAAATCGTTTTTTATAATTACATTTTTCAAATTTTGTACAGTTTTTTCAACGTAACAGCAACTGATTTTTTTAAATTTAGGAACGATGGCCAGAAAGCTAACTACATTAGGTCTTAGTCATTTCCCACTTTTCCTTTCAATAATAAATGATTTGTAAATTATTTTATGAAAGTATATTCAGTAAAGTTACAAAATTCTAGACAACTTCGTTCAGAAATAATAAATATACTTCAAAAGATTTTAGTATAGTCAAAAATAAATTTATCAACGTTGATATTTAATAACAGTTAATAATTATCACTATTTTTTCGTAACATTTTTCACCTAATGACTGATAACGGTCTATTTTAATGTGTCATGTTATAAAATGATTTGAAAGTTTTAAAAGCCTAAGTAAAAATCGTAATTTGTCTTATATTTTTATATGTTATTCATACATTTTCAACAGCTTTTTGCTATTTTTTTGTTTTATAATAGTCACGTGAACTGTCACGCAATCTTTAGCAACGTTGTTGAAGGTGTCAAGTGAAAAATGGAACTTTGAAAAGAGAATTTGAATATAAAAGCCTTAGTGAAAATTAAAAAGTTATATATATGTGTATTTAAAATTGCTGTGTACAGCTATTCCGACACTTCGATTTAAAATAGTTCTTGGTTACATGAAACTTTTTATACTTTAAAGTTCTAACTTTCTTAAACTTGAAAAATCTCGTAAATTAAAAGTTTAAATGCTTTCATATTTTGTTACTTATTCTTTTATTGAATGAAAAAATAGCTTTATTATCATTTCCAACTTTTCTTATAGTTTTTAAAACTCTGCAAAGTATTAGAAAATTTTTTACGTCAAACTTCTCATATTACAACAAAATCAACATAAGCTGAAATGACTAAATGACATTGGCAATTTTCCGGGCAGCATTAAACTCCCAGTGGAACGTACAAACATATATTTTTCGCAGGATGCGTAACAGTAGAATTCAAATTACACTTTATGCCTGCACAGACCGATCATAAGCCCCTCATAATGCGTACGGTTAGGTAATTGGCAGTCGCAGAATAATTTCGTTGCACCTTCAATTTAAGTTTTTTTTGGTTTCTTTTTGTCCAGCCATATAAAGAAATAAATGCGTACATGTGGCGCTTAGCGTGGGAGCCATCATATTCTGTGCACAGCGGCATACGCATAGGTAAGCAGTCGTACGTGTCGCATTCATATAAGGTAATTGCGTAATCTACTTCAGCGCCACAATCAACCCCTGCGCACATAATTTTATACGTGTGCATACATATACTTACATATGTGTACATACATACATACGAACCCACATATACACCCACACCCACACATATATAAGCGCGCGCGTTGTGTATATATATGTGTGTATACACGCGTCTGAGCTTATTCATGTATATATTCATGCTTATTCATTTCCTAATGCTCGAGAAAGTAGAAAGCAGGCTATATGATATAAATGCATGTGTATGTTATATCTCAATCACGTATAAGCGAGACACTCGATGAAAGGGAAAACCACACATGACACACATTAAGTGCTTTAGCATGAATAAGGCGTACTGCGAATAACCCCTTAAATAATGATAAAGACTCTTTCAAAAAATAGTTCTCTATATCCGATAGATTACAGTACCCTCCCACTTATCGCACTACCCTTATTGCGACTTACCATACTCGCTTAGATCCTACTACCGACTTTACAAAAGAATGTGGGGGAACTCATCTAACGCGAATCCCAATCCCAGACTTTCGCTATAAGTGGGAGCGTACTGTATATCGAAAATCCGTGGATTCTTATTTTTTATATTTTACAGTTTTCATTCACCTATACTGACAGATTCAAAATAACTGACCTGTCTAATCGACATCGAATTTCAAATAAACCCATTTTTCGTTAAATGCATCAATCCCGAAAATTCCATAAAAAACAGTGTTTGAAAATAAATCGTCCTTTATTAATTTATTACATGCATTTGTGTGTTTGTGATAGCAGATCCCGAAACTTTATATTTCTGCCAAAATAGAAAAAAGTTGCAAAAAGATAACATTTTCCCAACAGGGAAACTTTTATTGATATTTTCAATTGAATTTACATTGCTGATTTTACATGTTGCCCTGCTTAAATTATTTATTGAATATTCGCAATGAGTCCACAAAAAAATTTTTGAATGCAGATCTCGAGGCTTGGAAAGACCTATTTTCGTAGAGATTAATAAGACTCGTTTTCGTCACTAGCATATCGGATCTACGCCCAACATGGCCTACGTCTTAGATCCGCTTCAAGCAGGACCCGGACCTAGGTGGATAGAGTACCGTGGCGGAAACACACAGACAGCGATATCGACCGCCCGGACCTGCCCCACGCCACATTTCCACAGTCACATAGGATAGACTACCCACCGCTTTTGCCCCACTACCACACTATACCGTCTTCCCTTCCGTCTGCACATTTACACGATAAAAACCTAAAGTGTGTCCATACACGTACACGTTTGTGCGCGATCTTCTTCCCTGCGGCCTTTCGCACGTGTCTCAGCAGTTTAGCCAACGCCAGTTTCTTATGCACCTAACCCAACGGAAATGCCTCCGAAGCATAAAAAGAGCATCTCACCGTAAAAGTTTCCAAAACAGCAGAAGATGCAGATACATTTTCGTGTAAAAAGACATTTTTAACGCAGCAAAGGCTCACCACTGACACAGCCCTAATTCATCATTTCCCCATTCTCTACGAAGACTACCCTATCCTTGAATAAACAGATATATAATCTTAATAATCATTAACCCTTGCACACCCTCAGGTCATCTCTCACCACGAACCCCTCCCATCATATAGTTCTTCATCATAAAGGCCTCACTCCTCCCTATCCCTCCAATTGTCGCATACTGTCCAAATTTCGCCTATATCACATTCCTGAGACCTTCTATCCTTCCCCACTATTGCTCTTAATCTTCTCCCATATACCCTCTCGCATCTCTGTCCATGCTCTCATTCCTCTCCCTTCTCCTTACTTTCACTTAGTTTCTACATACCCTCCCCTCCTCTCTCTCTACTGCATCCATGTTTTTCTTGATCATCTTGCACGCTTACACAAACAAACATAAACACTCATGCATATGTATATATAGATAGATATAAACTTCCGAATTATCTCTTCATCCTCTCCAACCTTCCTTTCATTACCCTCATTGGTCCCACAATTACATTCCCTTTATTTTCTTAGCTACGATATCTCTACCCTCCCCTCTCTTTTCCCTTCACCACTGTATTTCTTAGTCCGCTTCACCCCTTCCACCTGATCCTGTTCTTCCCTTTAACTACTAAGCACCCTTTTTCTTCCATTCCCCTCCCATGCCGCTAAATTTCTATACTCGTCATACTCTGTTCACCTTTTTTGTAGATAAAGAGGCTAAAACTTATGGTATTTATTTGTGTGTCATTCTTTCTGGCCCACTTCGCCCTTTTTACTTTCTCATCTTAATTAGATTGTTTTGGTTTTATGCGAAAATCAAGTTTCATATATTTTAGCAAATGTCCACATTTTAAAACCACTGAACCAAAAAAATTATTTTTACGAAAGTGTATGTCTATACTGGTTTGTAGGTACGATAACTTTTGAAAAAATTGTTAGAGTGGATAGGGCTTCAGCAAACCTTCTTAAAGCCTGAAAGAAAATAATATTTTTTAAAATTTTAAATATTGTATATGCGGCTGTTTGTATGCATTCGGAAAATCGAAGAATTTATACTTGCAATTTTTGTTGGGGTCCATATCATGTCACATGGGGCAAATCTCTGCGGCAAGTCACACCTTTAGCATTTCACATATGCAACATTTCATATCTAGAGTATGTCGCATCTGCGACATGTCACATCGGCGGCATGTCACATATGTGGCATTTCACATCTGCAGCATGTCTTATTTGCGGCATGTCACAACTGCAGCATCTCTACCTAGCGGCTTCTCTCACCAGTGAAAAGGGATTCAACAAATATTATTTTTTTGACCAGTTATAGGGGTGCCTTCCCGCCCCCACGAGACGTTGGAAAAGATGTAGGGGAATAACTTTACATTATTCCTGTGACCAGTCACAGGGACGCAGTCACAGATGCCGGAAAAATATCAATTTCACTGTCAGAAATTCCGCGCGGGAAAGATACCGCTAGGTAGAGATGCCGCAGATGTGACATGCCTCAGGTATGACTTGCCACAGAGAGACTTGCCGCATGTGACAAAAAGAAAATTATCAAAGTTAGATAGTTTGGAAATTTACCAAAAAAGGCAACAAAAAAATTATAAGCCAAATAACGCACGATGTAGAAATATTCCAGAGATAAAAAACGTTACTTTTGAAAAGCCCTGCAAGAGTATACAGGACAAATATATAGGATATATATATATATATATATATATATATATATATGAATATTGGATTTATGCACGGAACAAATAGTATTGCACGCTTACAATAAAGTTAAAAAAGCTACTGTTTACCAATTACTTGAAAAATTTTTGTAAACAAATGCACATTCTAAAGATTTGTTCATAAACATTGTTTTTCTTTTTACAGAATCAACTAGAAATGTCTTGTCAAAAATTCCTTGATTTCGTACTGTTTTGATGACAGCCCTACTTTGGAAGCGTTTGGCTTGTGAATGCGCCTTTATGTTCTTTTCCAAAGCGCTCTAAACGAACCCTTTTGGTTCTCTACAGGTATCTATTGTAGCTCAAGTTATAAATGATACCAACTTTTATTTGAGGCGCAACTTTAGTAAAACCCCAGTTTTTTCTGTGGTGCAATTGTTTATAACAATTGCTAAGGGGCCGTTAAAAGAATACGTAATGCTTTTTCCCGACACCTAAAGGCATTATGTATTTTTTGAACGGCCCCTCATATAGTTAACAGTTTTTGTCATTATCGAAAATATAAAAGTGATGAGTATACATTTTGAGTTAATTCTGTAAACAAAATGAAACCTATTTACGAAAAAATAGTTCAAATGTGCTTGTATTTATGAAATTTAAAAAAATAATTGGCAAAAAGCAGATGTTATTAACCAATCTGAAGCGTAAATTAATTTTTGTCATATTTTAGATAAAGTCTTTGTATTTAAAATAGGTAACCATTGCAAATCACGCAAAAAGTGACTTTGATTCAGTATTTTCTTTACGATACAATAAAAAATTTCTTCACCGTAACCTGCTAGAACTTATTTATAGATAGTCATAACATTGATTTATGACGAGTTTAAATGGGTATAAAGGTCTAAAATGAAGTAGTATTACTGAAAAGATAGGCCAAACATGGTTTAAAATTTGTTGTTAAAGAAGGAATTTCGCACATAAAAACAGTGGGACTATTTTTGTTGCAGCTAGCTGTGAAAACAAACCATTATTCCAAGGGTAATTCCATTTACTAAATTAGATTTAAAAAACACAGTCTCCAGTGGTAGTAAAATGATACCACTGGCTGGAATCCAGATTAATTTATTTTACATTATAAATAACAGCATGAAGTTATGCTATTCAACAAGAGTTAACGCAAAAAACGTTACCGCAAAAAATAGATCTCTGGCTTTTACAGTGCTCATTTGTTATTTTCTCGAAATCAGATTTTTTTCTTAAAAGATCTTATCGTTCATTTAAAAAAAACAATGCTCAGATCGGATCAAAATTGTAGGCTCTAACTTAATTTGTCATGAAAAACCATTTTTGTCCCACTATAAGGCGCTTATGAGTTTTTGTATATTTTTCGCACCGGTACATCTATAAAAAAGTTTCTTTAACTATTTAGAGCTGTTCTTCTTGGTGGTTAGGAATCCAGCGTAAACTGCAGGTCCCCCTTCGACTAACTAGTAAATGTATAGGGGGGGGGGGTGTAAATGAATATGGGAGAGATTCAATGAAAATGTAAACCCTTAAGGGTTTTATTAGAAACTTCCATTCTAAACCAGAAGCGACCATTTCTATCCATTGCCAAAAAGAGCAATCAAGATACTAATTGCACCCTCTGGACATGGAGCGACCTAAGGACGACCACCGTCTGCAATTTCTCTTCAAGTGTCTTCAGAGAATAATATACTTTCATGCCAAAATATTCTGACAACCTTATGCAGATCGCATTGGATTTTTTAGAATGGAATTATCCTTAGCATTTGGTTATAAGCATTTGGTTATAAAGCTTGGCTCCTCCAAGAGAAATATGATCAGGACGACTAATGTTTTCACACGTTTGGTTCACAATGAAGAAGGCCAAAATTGAATTTCATTGTCAAAGGTTCTGCGTTTCTTCTCTGTTACCCAAAAGTACGGGTACAATAGCCTAAAAGAAGAAAAATGCATATTTGGACTATAATTAAGAATTACCCTTCGTAATGTTGCCGTATTGAGAGAAATGTGAAACATCAAGATAAGACAAGAGTAGGCATACCTTACTCCTTGCAAGAATAGAAATTTCCTGACTTGGATCGGCCTCGAAAATTTCTTTGTCTTGTCTCGCTTTTCTAGGCTTGAAACTTCGACTGCCTTCAATTGTCTCGAAATCACAGAAAAACTGGGGGTTCACTAAAGTTGCGGCTCAATTAAAACTTGGTATCATTCAGAACTTGAGCTCCAATAGATACCTATAGAGAGCCAAAATGGCTTGTCTAGAGCATTCATTTGCGGTTATAAAAATTATAATTTAATTATCTTTATAAAGTTATGTCCATCATAGATTGATTACATGCGTGCTTCAAGATAAAAATTATTTGATTGATTAAACAAAATGTCGAAGTGGACAAAGTGTAAAATAAGTTCCTTCATAAATAGGTTCAATTACAATTGGGATCGTTTAGAACACTAATTAAGGTATAATTTAGAGCTTATTGATCGTTTTGGGTTCCTTTTCAGCAAGTGGGGTTCGTTTTTCTTGCAGCTCCTTTGGAACCAAAAATGGGTTCCAATAGAAGCCCCAGTTGTTACTGTGATACGAGTCCTGAAGTTATCCTTCCTTGCTTTTCTCGACTTTTGCCTCGACATTTCTCATCTTGTATAGCATTACTAACCGTTAGATTATTGGTTAACCCCCTCTTTACTTTTTGCACGGATTTGTAGATCAATCATAATACGTGATATGAAATAAACATTTGGTTATCATCCCAGGACAGTAGTTCGTTGATTGACAGTAGAGAACTACAGTTGCATCATCACCGGCATCAGCGACTGGAACAGAGCTGTTAACACAGAGAGACGAGTTGGGTGAGGGTGGCAGGTAAATTCCCATCCCTCAATAGTCCGTCGTTAAACGGAGCCGCGATACGGGGCCAACGTAGTGACGCAGTCTCTCGCTAGTCTAGACGCACTCCACACCGACGTATATCCATTGCCACCCTCACATGCAACAATTTACTGCCCTCTCGTTAATGCCAACGTACTCACAAGCGCAAATACTCCCAGAGACCTACACAAGGAAGGATATACGACTCATAAACTCACACAGGAGCGGAGAAAGGCACTCACTATGCGATGCCGCTATGCGACAGGCAATGAAGGGTGTGCATCCATCCCCCTTGTCCAGATAGGAGCTTAAGCTACGAGCATAATGAAAAGCAGATTAAAAACTTTTCCCGTATAGTCAAGTATAATGACGCGCCAAGACTCAATCGGAGGAGGCGCACTTCGCGACCTCTGCTTCCTTTATCCTGTAATGTTTCTTCTTCAAAGGAGACTATTATCGCTACCGAGGCCGTTAAATCGGATTATTGCATCGGAATAGGTCACTTCAAACGGCATGTCGTCGTTACTTCGACGTTACCTTGTGAATGGGAGATGACGTTTACGACCCCGCAACCTGCTGCCTGCCAAATCGATTGGGGCTCATAATTTACAAAGCTTTTCCCGTCCTAGTTACACGCTCGACACACTAGTTTCACGGAAATTCGGGACAACTCTACATACTTAGTTTAAAGCACGTCTACGGTGCGTTTTAGTATGTGTTGCTAACTATCTAGCTTTATGCAAGTTTGAGACTGTCAAATGTGCTGAGCGCGGGCGCTAAAAAAGCACCGACTGACTGTTTAAAGACTCCGGGGAATCCCATGGATTCCTAGTGGGAATCTCAACCGCCACGTGGCACCTCTTGTTGGTTGGAATTATTGTCGGATCTTCACCGGTTTCCTGATGAGACGCATGAAAGAAGAAATAGATTATTTAATGCCAGCAACTATACACGCATTACAGCTCATACAACATTTTTTATTTGTTTAAAGAATGTGAAAAGAGGGTTGTAAAATTTGGGGAATACCTTAAAAATTATTATATGTGGACGTCTGCATGAAAAGGACCCTAATGTCCGGTTCTAGTTTATGAGATAGTCGTGTTTATCTAAGTCAAGGTCAAAATTCTTATTTTTGGGTTTAAGTGTCGGGATTATACGAGCACCTAAAGTGAATTTATTAGAACTATACTTATATCCAGATACTAACTGTAAGTTGATATATTTTATCTTTGAACACAAAATATGACATGTAAACTTATGGCATTCGCCAAGTTCAGATGAATTTTTCTCGAAAAACGGTTTTCCGAAGTTTCAGCTTCAAAAATACTTCGGTAAATCATTTATATATATATATATATAT
>JAAAKG020013800.1:0-20796 GCA_010014905.2 Druon quercuslanigerum | reverse complement strand
TTGATAGTTTTGATTTATATTTCCACAAATTGTGGAGTGACATCTATACTGGTCGATAATAACTACTCTGCTAATAACACGGATTTTCCTTTAAAATTACTTTTATTATAAATTGTATTCCTAGTGGAGCAATTATTAAAAGATATACTTTTCAGAAAAATATAATTTTAAAATCTCATTTAAATTATTTACAAAATTATTAATATAAAAGAAAATTGTTAGAAAATTAAAGTAAAAAAGAGAAAAATCTTAAATAGGGTGTAAGCGTTTCTTGAATCATCAGAAATATAATTTCTGCAAAGAAACATTAAATTCAGCCAATGGTATTGGAGACATACTTTCTGAACAATAAAAATGAATCTTGCATTTATTCTTGCAGAAGGAAGTTCCCAGTCTGGCGGAAATCGTAACAGGGATCCTAATTCCAGTCCTCGTTTTTCTTCTTCTGGCAAACAGCACAAGCCTGACCGGACTCTCAGAGAAGAGCCTAATTTTCGCGGCAGGTCCAGGTCTCCTGCTGACAGGCCTCCTATTAAAGTACTTGGATATCCACTTGAAGAACTTGGATACCTTCGACTTACACCCCACACAAATCCAAACCTTCATTTTGAATTTAGGCGTTATTTTTTTACAGCAAATGAACTAATTTGTTGGCGAACACACGAAAAAAAGTATGGTGCCATACCAACTAAGGAACATATTGTATTATCAGCATTGGACGGAGACATTTTTGCAATATTAGAGTATAGCGGCGTTTTACGTGGAATATATAAAAGGGATGGAAATCATTCGCGAATAAAAATAAATATAAATAGCGGCGCAATTTATAATTTGACACCGAATGAAAAAAGGCATTGTCTATTAGGCGAATCAAATCCAATCTTCCCAACCAGTTTTATTAAATCTTTTGGAAATTACGATTCACTGCAGTTTGAACAACAGCCCAATGCCGAACGTAATCTTGGTTCTTCTTCTTCTGCCAGACAACATTTACCTGACCAGGCATCTTCTCAGGAGCGTCATGTTCGTGTCAGAATCGTGTCTCCTCCAAACAGGCCTTCTTTTGATCTAGCACTTGGATGTGCAATAGAACAACTTGGATATATGCGACTCATTCCTCGTACAAACCAAAATATTCGATTCGAATTTCGAAGTTATTATTATGCAGATGATAAACCAATTTGTCGGCGAATGGATGGAATAACCTACAGTTCCGTGCCAACCAAGGAACATATTGTATTATCATTATCAAATGGTGACATTTTTGCGATATTAGAGAATGATGGGATTCTTAGTGCAATATATAGAAGAGACAAACATCTAACGCGAATAAAAATGAACATGATCAGTGGCGCATTGTATAATTTGACTCCAGAAGAAAAAACGTATTGTCCAGTGGGAAAAAATCGCCCAATCTTCCCAAACAATTTTATTAAAACTATTTCAGATTATGATTCACTACAGATTAAATGGAATCAACATGGCGAAAGTAATCCAAGTTCTTTTCCACCCAGACAACATTCACCTGAGCTGACGTCACCTAAGAAGCATACTCCTTCCAATCCAGTCTCTCCACCAGGCAGTTTTCCTTCTGATCGTATACTTGGATGTACCAAAAAAGAACTTGGATATATTCGACTCATTCCATGTACTAATCAGAACATTCGATTCGAATTTCGAAAGTATTTTCATAGGGAGGATATAGTAATTAGTTGGCGAATAGATGGAAGACACTATAGCCGCGTGCCAAACCAGGAATTTATTGTATTATGTGCATCTAATGGTGACATTTTTGCAATATTAGTGTATGATGGGGTTCTTAGTGGAATATATAAAAGAGATAAAAAACAAACGCGAATAAAAATGAACGTGATCAGTGGCGACATTTTTGATTTGACTCCAGAAGAAAAAAGGGATTGTCCAGTGGGAAAAAATCGCCCAATATTCCCAAACAATTTTATTAAAATTATTTCAGAATACGATTCACTACAGTCTGCACAAAATCGCCATGGCTAACGTAATTCTGTTTCTCTTTTTTATTCTGCCAGACAACAGTCACTCCTTTACATGCAGTACTTGGATATATGAGAGAATATCATGTAAGCAAAAGTTACCCAGTCTTTCCAATTGGTGTAAAAAAGTAGTTTCAAATTAAGATTCTCTCCAGCATGCGTATGATTCATTTAATAGAAAACGTATAATTAAAATATAATATTCTTTATATTCGGTAGTCGGATAAAAATTAAATTAAAGGATTTAAATGCTTATTATGGTCATTATTATTTGTATGATAATAATAATATAATATATATGGTAAATATATTGTATGTATGATTAAGATAATATTATATGTGGTTATTAATAAATTGTGGCTATTAATTATTATGGTTATTAAGGCGCCGCTTCTTTTATTTTTCGATAATCCCCATTAGGTCATTACAAGTTTTTTCCTAGAATATTCTAAATGCAACGATTTAAACGTTTTTAAGATTTTCGATCCAAGTTCTTGAAAAAAACAATACCGCGCACAACGTTAATAAAATTTTAATGATTTCTGAAGCTGTGACGTATGATCTATAAGAATCTATGTGTAAATCAAGAACAAGCAAGAATTTGACTTGAGCAAAGTCCTCCTGGTAGAGAGATAAGGAGGACTCTTCCTTATTACTGTCAAACGGAGAATATAAACTCGAAAATTTCCCGACCACTCGTCGTTCGACGCAAAAACGACACTTGTTTGTAAGGCATCGACCTATTTTGTTCATTATTTTGGGACATCTAAACAATAAAAGAGTTTATTATTATCGGGTTCGAATTAGAACCTCGTTAGTCTAACAATTTTAGTGTGTAGCTTCTTGATGCAGGAGCCTCTCTCTCTCTCTCAGTTTCGCAATTGTGTGTGTATTCTTTAAAATTATATTTCTTATTTTTCTCGTTTTATACTTTAAAGTAGAATCCTTATAAAGCATTAGCTATTTTTCGGATTTCAGCTCAGGATTAAAGCAAAAAAATTGTATGGATAGCTAGCTCAGGCTTTATGTTGAATAGAAAAACTTGTGTGTCAGAAGAATCTCAGTCTTCCTCCATGCAAATTGCACATGTTTCAAGCCACTTCAACAGTAGAATGATTAGATTCAAATATCCTCTTTCAGAAAAGTTTCCAACTTCAAAAAAAAATTTTAATTTAATCATCCTTTTTCTTTGGACCTTAAAGTATTTACGAATGAAAAATCCAGCCGGCAAACATCTTTGAAGTGATATACTTATCTGCAAAGGCCAAACTTGGCACTGATAACGTCATTAATTCTCATATACGAATGTAAGATAAAGACTACTTATATATTTGTAGTCTGATGTTGCAATAAAATGTTCCTCAGACACAGTTGCTAACCAAATTTTTCACTGAAGCTTTCATAAGTTTTTTTCTATGCTGAGAAAAGAAAGATGGTTTATACCTTTGTTTTAACTTTGGCTGTCGTCGTTCATTCCATTGGTGAATATAACAATACATTATATCTATAATTTTTACCTTTCCATCATAATAAGAACGTATCAGTTTTATGAAAAAACTGACTATCGCTGATTTCTTTAAATATCCACGTTTCGACACCCCCTGAATTCAGAAAATATGGTTTTAGAATCGTGTCTGTCTGCGGCTGATGAAAAAAGAATCACCAGTTGTAGCATTGCTTAAAAAAAGAAATTAGTTATTATACAAATTTTATACTGTACACGTAGGTTTTATTTAATTCGTAAAAAACATAATAAAATTTTGACTTTAAATTTTATGCCAACCTCACGAACTATTTATTTTTATTATTTTTTATTTTATTAATTTTAAATTGCATGTGTGTTCACAGGGTACCAAAAAAAATTAATAGACAAAAGTTGCTAAACAAAAGAAGATCTATGAATTTTTGATAAGTTCCTGTAATAAATATATATTAAAAAGAAAAAATTACCTTTGTGGAAAAATTACAAGGCTACAATAACATTATAACCAATAAAATATGAAAAACTCTAATCTCTTGGCGTCCCGCCAACTTATGAAACGCTTCAGACTTTTCCTTATATATGCATATAGACAATTTAAAAAATTCGACTTGAAAATTTTCTCTTTGGAATCTGTAACTTAACTTAAATTTGATTCTGCGATTTAAAACTTATTTGGAAAATTCCTAATAAATTTATTTATGCTGCAACACAATATTTACAAAAATTAGATATCATTCAAAGTGTTAGAGAAGGTTGCCGAATATCAATTAATCATGTTCGGCACATTGGCTTAATGCCATTTTTTCTTTCCACCGAATTTAAGTTTTGCGTAATATAAATATGTGCGTATGTTATATTAAAAATTAGTAAAAATCATAGTATTTCTCACTATATATAAACTTTATACAACTTTTTCACCTGCGCGCGCGCGATTTTTTTATTTTAAATGTATTTCTATGAATCGCACTAAAACATACACTCAATAATACTGTCCCTTTGCTCATCCTCGATGCATAATATATTATTAAGTGCACTACAAAGAGATTACTTTTTTACAAAATAATACAATCTTTAACTTAATAGCCCGATATTTATTGATTTCTGCATTCTAAAAAATATGTTTAAAGAGAAAACATGTCCTGTTCTGCAGGTCTGGACGTTGCGTTTATCATACACGATAACCAGAAAATTATTTTTAATCAATAAAGAGACATTGTCAAACAGATACTAGAACCTCAACAAATTAATTGTTAAATTTCACACTCAACAGTTATATTCCAAAATGAAAAGTTAAATTTTCAATTAAGAGCGGGCAATTTTTAGAAAGAAGATGAATCATTGAGAAAATAGATTATTTAAACAAAGAATTATCACTTAACAATATTTAATGAATTTTTAATTAAAAAGGTAAATTTTTAACCAACCAGGACATTTTCTACTAAATAGTCAAATTTATAAAAATCTGAAAAAATGATATTGAAAACATTTTTTGAGCATATAATAACTCCTGTTAAAGGAAAATAATAATTTTTTATAACTTGCTTCACATTGTTCCAAGTTTGTTCCAAGTTCTTCAAAGGTAATTTTATATAAATATAGATTAAATACATGCAGTTTTTATATTTTTAGAAAATCAAATTAAGAAAAAAGACAAAACTGAAAAAGTGTGTAAACGATATTTTCAAATGAGACTTTGTTATACATACTGTTCCTTAACATTATAATCACGTGTATTAATAGTGTGTCCCAATGGTATTTTCTTTTCAAATTATTTTTAATCAGTTTTATTTTACAGTAAAAACTGCAACAGATAATTAGGAATTATTTTGCACAATTTGTATTGAATCATCAGAAAGATAATATCTGCATCGAAACATTAAATTTAGCTAAAGGAATTGGAGACACACGTTCTGAGCAATAAATGTAACTCTTCTATTTCCTCTTGCAGAATGCAGTTCCCAGTCCGACAGGAGTCCTTATAGGGAACATAATCCTGGTCCTTCTTCTTCTTCTGCTCGTAATCTATGTCTTCTAGCCGAATGCATTTCACAGATTGACGGGAATCGTAATAGGCACCATAGTCCTAGTCCTGGCTCATCTTCTTCTGACAAACAACATAGACCTGATCGGACTATTAGAGAAGAGTCTACTTTTCGTGCAAGGTCGAAGTCTCCTGCTAGCAGGCCTCCTACTAAAATACTTGGATATTCACTTAAACAACTTGGATATCTTCGACTTGTTCCCCACACAAATCACAACATTCGATTCGAATTTAGAAGTTATAATTATGTAGATGATAAACCAATTTGTTGGCGCATAAATGGAAGGACCTATAGTCACGTGCCAGCTCAGGATTATATTGTATTATCGGCACCCAATGGTGACATTTTTGCAATATTAGTGTATGACGGGGTTTTTAGTGGAATATATAGGAGAGATAAATATCATCGGCGAATTAAAATGAACATGGTCAGTGGCGCCATTTATAATTTGACTCCACAAGAACAAAGGGATTGTCCAGTGGGCAAAAATCGCCCAATCTACCCAAACAATTTTATTAAAATTTCCGCAAATTCCGATTCACTAGAGATTAAATGGAATGATGATGGCGAAAGCAATCCAAGTTCTTTTCCACCCAGACAACATTCATCAGACCAGACGTCTCGTAAAAAGCCTGTTCCTTCCAATTCCGTGACTCCTCCGGGCAGGCTTCCTTCTGATCGTATACTTGGATGTGCAATCGAAAAACTTGGATATATTCGTCTCATTCCCAACACAAATCAGAACCTTTGTTTCGAATTTCGAAATTATTTTCATGAAGAGTCCAAACGAATTAGTTGGCGAACAGATGGAAGGCACTTTACTCTGCTGCCAAGCCAGAAATATATTGTATTGTCGGCATCCAGTGGTGACATTTTTGCAATATTAGTGTATGACGGGGTTTTGAGTGGAATATATAGGAGAGATAAATATCAAACACGAATAAAAATGAACATGATCAGTGGAGTAATGTATAATTTGACTCAAGAAGAAAAAAGGGATTGTCCAGTGGGCAAAAATCACCCAATTTTCCCAAACAGTTTTATTAAAACTATTTCAGATTACGATTGACTACAGTCTTCAAGAAATCGCAATGGCTAACAGGATTCTGGTTCTTCTTCTAATTCTGCCAGAGAAAAATCACTTGACCGTACTTCCCAGGAGCCCCTTTTTCCCACGTTGGTATAAAGAAGTTGTTTCAAATAAAGATTCTCTACAATATGTGTATCATTAATTCAATAGAAAAATTATAATAAATATAATTTTTTTTGTATTTCGGAGACATAACAAGATGGAATTAAAGGATATAAATGCTAGTGTATTATGGTTATAAAGGCTTTGCTTCTTTTATCTTTCTATAATCTCCAAATACAACGACTTAAACATTTTTAAGTTTCCCGATTCAATTTAAAAAAAAAAACAATATCTCGCACAAAGGTTATAGAATTTGAATAATTTCTGCAGCTGGAATATAAAATTTATGAAAATCTAAGTGCGGAATTGAAAGAAAGTTTTTCACTTTTTGAGACACCAATTTTCAAGTGCAGTCAAATATGCGCATGATCCACTCTCAACAAATAAAGATGAATGGAACAATTTTCTTAGATATGTGTATTTTTAATCATATTTCACCTTGAGAACCTCAAGTACGCACATATTTTAAGCCACTTTAACAGTTTAATGATCAAGTTCAAATTTCATCTTTTAGAAAAATGTCCATCTTAAAAACACTATTTAATTTAAAAAAGATGATCCTTTTAATTCCGTGTGTCGTTAATTCTGTGTAAGAATATCTAACCTAAAAATAATATTTTTTCTAATCTGACATCAAATTAAAATGTATATGTTAGAGGCTTGTATTTTAAACCTTACTTTATCTTGAAAACCTTTAGTAATTTTTAAACTGAATATTAAATAGAGTTAAATTTAACATTGGCCATTAACGTAATTTAATTGTTACGTATATACTTTTGTCAAATTCACGGTAAAAACCTTTGAAGCTGTATTTTGCCTTTGTTTTTCGGTTATAATGTTTCCAAAACGCGAAAGAACCGCTTGGTGCAGGTGAAAAAAGTTTTAATTTAAAAAACAATATTTAAGGATATCTTCTAGAGTGAGTACATCCATATTTTGCATAAACCTTCCTTAGATTATATTTTTTAACATATATTTTTTTCATTTTTTCTAGGGGTAGAAAAAATTAAAAAATAAATAAAAATCGTGCATACAACACTATTCACTAATGCGCATTGATTTAACTGATGTAATTATATACATCATAGACAATATTTACTGATATCGCCTTACATTTATTCAGACGAATTTACGCAAATACCTGGCATGAAAACTATATGATACTGCTTGAGAACGCTCATATAATCGAGAAAAAATATTGTTAAATACCTTTCACTTATTTTTTTATGGAAAATCCAAAACCTTATCTGATTTTATTGTTTTAAAGAATTTTTTTTACGTGTCGATCCTTTTTTCGTCTGCTTTAGTAGCTAGTGTATTTCCGACATTTTTATGAGCATGTGCATTCTCTTTAATATATCATTTAAGCAGACATCAGTATTTTAAAATTATTTTCTGACAAATTTATGTCACGGAAAACTCGATCATGTGAAAACACATTCTTCCTCAAATTTTTAACAAAATATTTAGATCCTTAATCATGGTACTCATGATATCTGCATCAATTCATTATTGTAAAAATAGTTATAGGCTTACAAAGAAGAACTTTCTTCTATCGAAATAAATATTCTCTTTGATAAATATTATTTGTACTTTTCTAATCACGCGCATGCGTACCATAATGAATCAGAAGCATATTAATCTTAACATCAAACTATTTTTTTGCAATTTCTATTGTATGGTTTTAAATATCCCTAGTTAACAGAATTTAAACAAAAACGAAGTAGCAGGCCGCCTTTTGCAAAAGATTGGATGACACTTGTAGAATATTCTACAATTCACTGTAAATTATATGTGTTTAACATAGAAGCTAATTGTTATTTGGCATCTCCTCTATGCATTTTAAAAAGAAACGGAACAAGAGCTTGAATCACGAAACGAGATTTATCCAAAATAACCCTGCATGAAGGACAAATCAATTGAACAATTACAATAAAAAATATAAAGTGACAAAGATATCTCAGAAGGACAATAATGACGTCTGTAATGTTGCTTTCTCGCCGATAAGTTAGATAACGACTGCCTGTATCTATGCTTACTCTAGTGAGCACTATAATATTCAGTATAGTATATTATATCATATTATAACCGAATTATTTCTTCAAGCATTAGTCAGTCTTTCCCCTACTTTTAGAAAATGAGGAGTTTGTATACGCTCGTTTTCACTTTGGTTGTCATCCTTACTTCAATTGGTGAATATAATATTACACTTACATAATAATTATATAATAATTTATCTATTATGTAATCAAAAAAGGATCGAAAGCTAATTGCTAGACCTAAATTAGACGAAGAATGTTGTTATTGAATAATTTAGTGTACCTTCCGTCTTTATTTAAAAATTTAATTGTTTTATTTTTAATGTTATTTTTTACGATGAAAGCGAAAACTACAAGTACCATACAAAAATAATTTATGACAATATTTTGATCCTCTTTCAAATGACATCTTTTCTAATAATTTTTTTTCGTATCTTCTGTCCCTTTTAAAAAATTGTATATTTTTCGTTTATTATGATATTTTTTACCACTTAAACAAAAAGTGAGTGTTTTATAAAATCATGATTCTGGACAGATTTCGAAACGTAAAGACTTAAAGGAATCCGCGATGGTAAGTTTTCACGAAAAACTTTTAATTACACAAATACATTTTTTTCTCAATCAGTGATTCCGAAAACTTAATAATGAAAAAGGAATCCTTTGGTAGCGTTTTTCTTTAAATAGTTAATTTTTTCAAAACAGTTAAAAAATGTCACACAATCGAATTCGATTACTCTATATTTTATCCGGATTTTGAAACTGATTTCATTTTAAAATTACAAATCTCTGCAGTATGTGTATTCTTATTTAAATTTGAAAATATCTAAATTGACATATGCTATTCTTTCTGATGTGAAGCCGGATCAAAATGTACGCAACTGTGGTATTTAAACTTTATTGTAAATTAAAGTTTAGACAGACCTAACAAATGTTCAAAGAATAATTATTAATCAAGAAGTTTCAACCTTGATCCTCTTTATAATCCTAATCCCCCTTGTGTTGTGCCCGAACCGAAAAATGTCCCGAAAAATATATAGAATATAGAAGAATATAGAATATTTGATTTTATTAGGACAGTACAAGATAAAGCACACGTATTTTATCCTGTTTTCGTTGGTTCCTTATTTCAAATTTGTTGTTAATATTTTATCTAGTATTGAACATATGGGCCGGAATGTATAATTTTTTACTTTTTAAAAAGAATTTTTGTTTGATGAACTAGAACCAGAGGCCAAAAATGGCTGGTTATCGAAATCAGCTTTCCTATCTATACGTTAAAATGTTTAAGAAAGAAAAATGCAATCAAATAACTTCTTCAAAAGTTTTTATTGTTAATAGACAACTTGAGAATCTGACATTTATAATGATCATGACAGAAAATGTATTATTATCTGTGAAGGACAAGCTTAGCAATAATAACGTCATTATTTCTAATATATGTGAGATAACGACTACAAATGTGTATATCTTTACACTGATTTTGAAGTGAAATGTTTCTCAGCCACAGTTGTTAACCAAATTTTTAACTGAAGCATCAATTAGTTTTTTTTTATGTTGAGACAATGAAGATGGTCTGTGCCTTTGTTTTCACTTTGACTGTCGTCGCTAATTCTATTGGTGAATATAAAAATATAATATATCTATAATTTTTACATTTTCATCATAATGAGAAGGTAGTAGTTTCATGTGAAACCTGACTATCGCCGATTACTTTAAATCTCCACGTTTCGAGATTCCCCGAATTCCGAAAAAATGGCTTTAGAATGTTGTCTGTCTGGCGTCATCATTCTTGTGTTGCCAACGTCCTCTGTATACCAAATAGCTTTTAAAAAAAGTAATAATATTCGGTTGAAATTTAAAACACAGTGTGGCCGATAAAAAAATCGAGTTCTTTAACTTTGAAAGTTTCATGTATGACTACTTGTAGTACACAATAGAAAAAAAGTTTATAAAGTTTATCGTTAGATATGCACATAGACGATTGGAAAAATTCGATTAGAAAATCTCCTCTTTAGAATCCGTAACTTCATTTAATTTGAATCTGCGACTCAAAACTTGTCCGGAAAATTCCTAATGAATTTAATTTCGTTGCAACAGCATATTTACAAAGATGAAACACCGTTAGAGTGATATGGAAGGTCGCCGAATATCAATTCATTACTTTCGGCATATTGGCGTCATGACAGGTTTTCTTCTTACCGAATTCAAGTTTTGCGTAATATAAATGTGTGCGTGTTTTGTAATATCTATTTCCTGGAATTTGCGTATTATCATTATTACCTTGACACGCGCGAATTATCATAATGTTTTATTTCATTCACAAGAAATAAAATAAAAAATACAGAAAATAAATGGATGGAAAAATGACACAAGTTGCAATTAAATGTTTCACAACATAATGTTTTTTATAGCATGTGCGCTGTATCAACTATGAAAACAAGGCAATCAAACTACGTATGTTTTTATAAAAATGCATATATCGAATTTTAATCCTATTATAAAATTTTTGAAACACAATGTTTGCAGGGTCGATGCCTTGACCTTTAATTTTAAAGGGCGTGTGCATT
Source organism: Druon quercuslanigerum (assembly GCA_010014905.2). Classification (NCBI taxonomy): domain Eukaryota; kingdom Metazoa; phylum Arthropoda; class Insecta; order Hymenoptera; family Cynipidae; genus Druon; species Druon quercuslanigerum. Next base: position 9,461 of record JAAAKG020013800.1, on the reverse strand, counting down.
AATGCGGTGGAAATACAAAGACCAAGTGCGTAGCGCGAGGTAAATAAATTATCGAACGCTAACTGCGATAACCGACAGCCGCGAGGCACAGGCGCGCTCAAACATGCGAGCGAAGCGAACCGCCCAGATGAAAAAGTTATATATTATTTATATATAGAGGCAAAGCATTGATACCTTTAATTTTTTTACAAAGAAATTTTAATAAAAGGAATGAAAAATATTATCTGCTATATATAAACTATATATATAACTAATTCACCTGGGCGAGCGTGATGTGGGTGTGCCTGCTTAACGGGAGGTTTTTCAAAACATATTTTTTATAACACATGCATGAATATGGCTACTTGTCAGGTTGGTTTTTTTATTCTAAATGTGCGCGATAAGCAAGACTCTAAAAAAATAAAAATGTTCGGCTCTACCAGCACGAAAGCCGCTTTTATCGTGCACGTTGGACAAAAAGTAATTTTCAACCTAACAGGATGTATTTACAACTAAATACTAGAACATCCAAAAACTAATTTTTAAGTTCCCCACCAAACAGCTAGAAGTACAAACAAAAAGTTAAATTTTCAATTAAAGCGGGCAATTTAAAAAAAAAATAAAATTAATCATCAAGAAAATAGTTTAATTAAAAATTAATTTATTATTTAACATTGTTTATAGAATTTTCAATAAAATAGGTATATTTTCAGTCTACTAAGACATTTCATACCATATAGTCAAATTTATAAAAATTTCCAAACATTATTTTCAAAAAATTGTATTATAATTTACTAGCTTTAATTAAAGGACGATAATAATTTCATATTACTTGTTCCACATTCTTCCAAGAAAATTTGAGATACAGTTTCCAAGTTATAAGATATAGGAAGTAAATATAAAACAGTTATTCATGATAGAAAAATTTTAAACACGAAAGGAAAAATTAATCATTAAATTATAAATGGATTAAAAATCTAAATTAAATTATTTACATAAATATTAATATAGAAGGGGGTAATTTTGTATGCATGTATACAGATTTAATGCATGCAGCTTTGATATTTTCGGAAAATAAAACTAAAAAAGAGACAAAACTGAAATACGGTGTCAATGTTATTTGCAAATGAGATTTTGTTTATAAATACTGCTTCTTGACATCATAATCACGTTTATTAATAATGTGCCTCAATAGTCTTCTCTTTTTAAATTATGTTTAGTAGGTGTTACTTCAAAGTAAAAACTAACATATATACTTAGGAATAATTTTGAATAATTTGTATTGAATTATCAGAAAGATACTTTCTGCAAAAAGAAAACGTTATATTCAACCAAGGCCACGCGTTCTGAGCAATAAAAATTAATCTTATTTTTCTTCTTGCAGAATGCAGTTCCCAGTCTAACAAGAGTCATCATAGCGAATGTAAGCATGGGCATTCTTCTTCTTCTGCTGACAATCTACTTCTTCTCGCAGAATGCATTTCACAGATCGACGGGAATCAAAATAGGGATCATAATCCTGGTCCTTGTTCTTCTCCTTCTAGCAAACAACATAGGCCTGACCGGACATTTAGAGAACAGCCTACTTTTCGTGCCAGGTCCAAGTCTCCTGCTGACAGACCTCCTATTAAAGTACTTGGATATCCCCTTGAAGAACTTGGATACCTTCGACTTATTCCTTACACAAACCCAAACCTTCAATTTGAATTTCGAAATTATTTTCTTGCAGATAGTGAACTAATTTGTTGGCGAACAGATGGAAAGAAGTGGGGTCCCGTGCCAAGCATGGAACATATTGTATTATCAGCATCGAACGGAGACATTTTTGCAATATTAGTGCATAGCGCGATTTTTCGTGGAATATATAAAAGAGATAAAAATCATTCGCGAATAAAAATGAATATAATCACCGGCGAAATTTATAATTTGACTCCGAATGAAAAAAGGTACTGTCCAGTAGGCGAAAGAAATCCAATATTCCCAACCAATTTTATTAAAGCATTTGGAACCTACGATTCACTACAGTCCGAACAAAATCCTAATTCCGAACGTAATCTTGGTTCTTCTTCTTCTGCCAGACAACATTTACCTGAACGGACATCTTCTGAGAAGTCTCCACATCGTGGTAGGTCCGTGTCTTCACCAGGCAGGCATCCTTCTGATCAAGTGCTTGGATGTACAATAGAACAACTTGGATATATGAGGCTCATTCCTCGTACAAACCAGAACTTTCGATTCGAATTCAGAAGATATTATTATGCAGATGATAAACCAATTTGTTGGCGGACAGATGGAAAGAGCTATAGTTCCGTTCCACCCAAGGAACATATTGTATTATCAGCATCCAATGGTGACATTTTTGCAATATTAGAGTATAGCGGAGTTCTTTATGCAATATACATGAGAGATAAATATCGTCCGCGAATAAAAATGAACATGATTAGTGGCGCAATGTACAATTTGACTCCAGAAGAAATGAGAGATTGTCCAGTTGGCAAAAATCGCCCAATCTTTCCAAACAATTTTATTAAAATTATTTCTGATTGCGATTCACTACAGGTTAAATGGAATCATAATGGCAAAAGTAATCCAAGTTGTTTTCCGCCCAGACAACATTCACCTGACCTGATGACTCCTAAGAAGCATATTTCTCATTCTCTACACAAATCATAACCTTCAATTCTAATTTCGAAATTATTTTCATAAAGATGATATACGAATTAGTTGGCGAGCAGATGGAAGGCACTATAGTCCCATGCCAACCCAGGAATATATTGTATTATCTTCATCCAATGCTGACATTTTTACAATGTTAGTGCATGACCGGGTTTTCAGTAAAATATATATGAGAGATAAATATCAAACGCGAATAAAAATGAATATGACCAGTGGTGCAATATATAATTTGACTCCAATCTTCCCAAACAGTTTTATTAAAACTATTTCATATTACGATTCACTACACTCTTCACGAAATGACCAAGGCTAACATAGTACTGGTTCTTCTTCTTATTCAGCCAGACAACAATCACTTGAACGGACTTCTCAGAAGCCTCTTTTTGGGGCCAGGTCCAGTTCTCCTCCGGACAGAACACCTTTGCATGAAGCATATGCACTTGAAAAACTTAAATATATTTGACTCATTCCCCGAACAAAGCAGAACCTGCAATTTGAATTTCGAAGATACATTTTATCTGGCAATAAACGAAGTCAATCAATGTCAGAACATTTTATGTTTAGGCCCGTGCCAATACAGGAACATATTGTATTATGAAAATCCAAAAGTTCGTAAAATGACCGCAATTGAAACGAGAGAATGTCATGTCAGGAAAAGTTACCCAATCTTCCCGCCTTGGTTTAAGGAAATTGTTTCAAATTAAGATTCTCTACAGTATGTGTATCATTAATTCGATAGAACAAGTATCTCTGAAATATAATATTCTTTTTAGTCCGTATTGGGATTGAAATTTAAATAAAGGATATAAATGCTAATGTATTATAGTCATGAATGATTGGTTTCTTTCATCACACAACGCCAACAGAATTTTAACGATTCCTGCAGCTGTAACGTATAATTTATAAGAGTTTATGTACAAATAAGGAACAAATATAAATTCTAGAGAAAGAAAGAAAAATCAAACAAAAATTTCGGAGTCAATTTTGCATTGTAAAAGTACTTTTATTTACTTTTTTAATATAAATACTTCGATTTTTGTTGATTTTATTTGTCGTTCGCGGAATTGGAAGCAAGTTTTTCACTTTTAGAGGTATGTATTTTCGAGCGCAGTCGCATAGCCTTTTCATAATATAATCTATATCAGATGATATATACAAAAAGTATATCCTGATAGAAGATGGAAGAATTTTTTTGACACTTGTCTTTATAATTATATTTTGTCTTCAGAAACTCAAGTGTGCACATGTTTCTTTCTTTTTGCGTTTTGAAAAAATGGAAAAAAATTACTGTACAAACTGTTCATAAATTCCTCTGCAGATTGCCAGAAAAATTCCAAAAAAAGAAAATAGACGATCTTTAAGAATAATCGTAGTTAATTTAGGAAATTTGGATACAACTTTTACAAATCTATTTGGTTAAAAAAAAAACTATTAAAAAAACTACTCACTCGATGAGGAAGTATGTAATTTGGGAAAGGAAGTATAGATTTTTCGATTGATATAGTATTCCCAAATTATTTATTGGAATAAGAAGGTCAGTTTGTGCTATTCAGTTTTGTCAACATGCTTTATAAGTCTTGAGTTCACTCTACCATAACATTCTTATCATCTGTTAATGCTAATACACTAACTGTCACTATTCCGAGATCCACACCTTCTCGTCGAAGATGGCCATTCTTAGACGTTTGTCATTAACATTATAAATGCCCAAGTGGTCATCATCAACTGCAATACTATCTTTAATTTTAACAACTTTTCTAAACAAGAAAAGATATCACATAGAACCAATAGCTTCTTGTTCAAATTCTGTAATGTCGCTATCTCACTATCGTTAAGTGAGATAACGACATCCTGTATCTATGTTACTCTCATGAAGCACTAGCATATTCAGTATACCAAATTATATCATATTCTAAACGAATTATTTCTTTAGGCATTAGTCAGTATTTCCTCTAATTTCAAAAAATGAGGACTGTTTATACTTTCGTTTTCACTTTGGTTGTCATCCTCACTTCAATTGGTGAATATAATAATACAATAATATTATAATCATATGCATATAATATAATTTTATTATTCCATTAAATGTCCTTTACATATTCTATGACATATCGATTTAAAGTCCATTATATAGTCATCACATATATATTATATGATATTTAGGGGCTTTTTTTATCTATGAAGTAAAAATTTTAACAGCATAGACATGCGTCACCAATTCATAGGCATGATCTTGAAAAGCCCGCAAAGCAGAATTTTATCAAAAAAAGATCTGATTTAGACGAAGAATGTTGTTATTGAAAAAGTTAGTGTACCTTCCGTCTTTATTTAAAAACTTAATTTGTTTCTTCTTAATGCTATTTTTTACGATGAAAGCGAAAACTATATTTATACAACACAAAAATAGTTTGACAATTTTTCGATCGTCTTTCGGCTAACGCCTTTACAAAAATTCAAAAATTTTGTTTTTCATTTGTTATATCATTTTTTGGCACTTAGACAAAAAGTTCGTGTTTTGTAAAATTTTAGTTTGATAAATTAGAACCGGTGCTCAGAAATAGCTGCTCAACAAAATCGTCCTTCCTCTTTAAACCTTAAAAGAAGACTAACTTCTTCAAAAGTTTTCGTGTTAACAGAAAAATAAGACAGACCAAAACTGACATAAAAACCATTAGTTCTAAAACAATACGTCTAAAAAATTCGAATTTCGACTTAAAAGTTTGATCATTTTAATGATCACAGTAGGAATTGTAAAGTCACATAATTATCTGCGAAGGACAAGCTTCACACTAATAACGACATTATTTCTCATATATGTGAGATAACGACCAATTATGTATATATTTGTATCTGATGTAGCAATGAAATGTTCCTCAGACACAGTTGCTAACCAATTATCTTAAAATTTGATTCAGTAATAACATTTTAAACTAGTCTCAGAAATCATATGTTTCAATAGAATCAATTAATAGTTAGTTCATCAGTTCACAACACATTTTCTTTAAATTTCAAACAGCATATCAATATATTTAATTTATTAATAACCTTTGAAACTAATTTAAAAACATTAAACTTATTCACTTATAATTTGAAAAAATGAATGGAATTCTAATAAAAACTAAACTTTTATTGTAAAAGTAATAGCTTATATTGAATTGCATAATCTGAAAGCAAATAATCAATTTATGTTACTTAATTTAAAACATCTAAACTTCAATCTTTATGTAATTCATTATTGTGAATTATTTAATGAATATTCAATTATCTAACACAAAAAAATAATTAAACTATTATTTTCGTATAAAAATTCAAGTAATTTGAAGATTAAAAAATTATTATTATTGAAATATTCAAATAATTTTCTCTTTATATATTTTTATATTTGAACTTTGAGGTGGAAAACTTGAACTTGAAAAATCATTTGAGAATTATCTTTAGGGAAAGGTATGTATATATTATAATTTTAAAAATTGATTTTTAATACTCCTTTTTAAAAATCAGAAACATTAGAAAAAATGATTATAATGGAGACATTTTGAACAGAAAAATAATTTTATTTTAGAAATAATAGCATATATAGAATTACATAAACTGAATGCGAATAATAAATTTATGTAACGTAAGTGAAAAAAATTTATATTCGGTTTTTGGAAAAAAATCAATCAGTCAGTACTTAGTTAATCAGTTCATCATATAAAAATACGTAATAAATTATTTTAATTAACACTTTAAAATAATTTTCACTTATATATAAATCAAAATTTAAAGTATTATTAATTTTTTTTAATAATTCCACAACAACTTAAAACATATGTAAATCTAATTTTAAATATTAAATTTAGATAATTATTTAAAAACTTAAAAAATATTTTTTAAACTATGAAATTGAAATAGGAGCATTTAAAATATAGACAAACTTTTATTATACAAATAATATCCTATATAAAATAACATAATCTCAAAGTAAATAATAAATCTACTTTATTAGTTAAGCAATATTTAACTTTAATCTTTATGTACGTAAAAATTATAAACAAAATCATTCAGCTACTAATAATTAACAACTCAATAACATAAATAGCATTGAATAAATTATTTTTATTAAATCATTTGAATACATATATTTTATATGTAGTAAAAAATTTGATTTTTTGTAAATTTTATCAAAATTAAAATATTTCTTTGGATAATTTGCAAACATACTATCCAATTATAAGAAACTTTAAAAAAAACATTTTTTTAAATTGAAATTTGTTTTCTTCAAATTTTGAAAACGCTATATATTTTTTAATGTTGTAATTGAGCCTTTTTATAAAGAATAGATTTCTTGCAATTAAATTAAATTAATTAAACGCAATTTCACGCAATTAAAATAGATATAATAAAAATAATATAATAAATCGCTTCGAAATTCAAATTTCAAAAAATTATTTTCGAAACATTTTATCAAAATGAATTAAATTATATTGCACAAAGATAGTAACTTTATATTTCTTGCTCCACATTTTTCCAAGAAAATTTGACATACATTGTCCAAGCTACAAGATGTAAGAAGTAAATTGGTTACCATTTCTCATAAAAGAAAAACGTAAAACGAGAAAGAAAGAATTGTTATTTACCTTTTAAATAGATCTAGAAATGTCAATTAAATTATTTACAAAACTATTATTATAGAAAAGGATAATTCTATATGCGTATAAATTTAATGAATGCAGCTTTCATATTTTTAGAAAATTAAAATGAAAAAAATAAAAACTGAATTAGGGGGTAAACCTTATTTGCAAATGAGATTTTGTTTATAAATACTTCTCCTTGACTTACAAATCACGTCTATTATTAATGTGTCTCAATCAACTTTTCTTTTTAAATTATATTTGGTAAGTGTTATTTTTCATTAATAACTGAGATAAATATTTAAGAATTATTTCATGTAATTTGAATCGAATAATCCGGAAGATACTTTCTGCAAAGAAACACTGACTTCAGCCAAAGGTATTTGAGATACACTTTCTGAGCAGCAAAAATAATTGTTCTATTTCTTCTTGCAGAATGCAGTTCCCAGTCTGACGAGAGTCATCATAGCGAACGTAATCCTGGTCGTTCTTCTTCTTCTCCTGACAATCTACTTCTTCTCGCAGATTGCATTTCACAGATTGACGAAAATCGTAATAGGGATAATAATCCTGGTCCTTGTTCTTCTTCTTCTTCTAGCAAACAATATAGGCCTGATCGGACATTTAGAGAACAGCCTACTTTTCGTGCCAGGTCCAGGTCTCCTGCTGACAGGCCTCCTATTAAAGTACTTGGATATCCACTTGAAGAACTTGGATATCTTCGACTCATTCCCCACACAAATAGGAACCTTCAATTCGAATTTCGAAAATATTTTTTCACAGCAAATGAACTAACTTGTTGGCGAACAGAGAGAAGAAAGTGTGTTGCCATACCAACCAAGGAACATATCGTATTATCTGCATCGAACAAAGACATTTTTGCAATATTAATTTATAGCGGGGTTCTTCGTGGAATATATAAGAGAGATAAACATAGTTCGCGAATAAAAATAAATATGATTAGTGGCAAAGTTTGTAATTTGACCCCAAGTGAAAAAAAGTATTGTCCAGTAGGCGAAAAAAACCCAATCTTCCCAACCAGTTTTATTAAAGCATTTGGAAATTACGATTCACTACAGACCGAGCAACATCCTAATGACGAACATGATCTTGATTCTTCTTCTTCTGCCAGACAACGTTTCCCTGATTGGACATCTCCTCAGGAGCCTCCTCTTCGCATCAGATCTTTGTCTCCTCCAGACACATCTTCTTCTCATCTAGTACTTGGATGTACAATAGAACAACTTGGATATATGCGGCTCATTCCTCGCACAAACCAGAACCTTCAATTCGAATTTCGAAGTTATTATTATGCAGATGATAAACCAATTTGTTGGCGAACAGATGGAAGGAACTATAGGCCCGTGCCAACCATGTACCACATTGTATTATCAGCATCGAATAGAGACATTTTTGCAATATTAGAGTATAGCGGGGTTCTTAATGGAATATATAGGAAAGATAAACATCATTCACGAATAAAAATAAATATGATCAGCGACGCAATTAAAACTTTGACTTCAGAAGAAATGAGAGATTGTCCAGTGGGCAAAAATCACCCAATCTTTCCAAACAGTTTTATTAAAACTATTTCAGATCACGATTCACTACAGTCTGCACGAAATCGCAATGGCTAACATAATCCTGGTTTTCCTTCTTATTCTGCCCAACAACAATCACTTTACCGGATGTCTCAGGATCATCTGCATTTAGTCAGGTACCGATAAACGAATTCAATCAATGTTAGAACATCGTAAGTTTGTACCAGCGTAAACCCGCGAACTTATTATGTTATCAACATCCAATGGTGACATTTTTCCATCATTATTGTATGACGGGACTCATAGTGGAATATGTAGGCGAGACGGGAGTGAAAATAAACATGGTATACTTTGTATTCCATAGTCGGATCAAAATTAAATTAAAATATAAAAATGCAAGTGTATTACGGTTATCAAGGTCATTAAACTTTTTTTCTTAGATTATTCTAAATTCATTGTTTCAGTTTTTCCATCCGAGTTTAAAAAAAACAATATCGCGCTCAACACTATCAAAATTTTCATGATTTCAACAGCTATAACGTGTAATTTATAAGGTTTTGAGAGCAATTCAAGAACAAACAAAAATTCTAAAAGGACAGCGGAATTTCAAGAAAGTTTTCCACTTTTTAATTAATCGGGTATTATACATTAT
>JAAAKG020013789.1:0-20797 GCA_010014905.2 Druon quercuslanigerum | reverse complement strand
TGAAAAACATCTCGTCATCATCAAGCATTGTTTCGATTCAAACATAAATAAACAAACAAAATTCTTTCGGGGGCCCACGACCGCTGCTACGCCACTGGCGCTGTTTCCGCCAAGCGCGCTGATTGGCCAAAAGAAATATTGAATATCTCGCTTATTTTTCAGAATTTCGAAAAAGGGCAAAGGACTTTTCTGCTCAAAATTTAAAAAGCAATGTCCTGGTTTTTGGCGGTACGAGGTTTCTGGGACTCATTGTACATCAATAACTTGCCCTTAACCTTAAACTCTTAAAAGAGTGGACGCCTTTCTATACACATATTCCAATGTCCGTTTTAAAAAGAAAAGATTACATCTTATATTGGGATGTTACTATCCAAACGGACCATTACATCCGGGCCAATCGACCTGACATCGTGATGCTAAAAAAAAAGGTGGAAGAGTCTACATCATCGACATTGCTTGTCCACTTAACCGAAATTTGCAATCAGCCTATACAACCAAGATTCACAAGTATAGCGAGTTAAAGCATGAAGTAGAGACCATATGGAGGCATGTGAATTATGCATCTATTCATCCTATTGTGATTTCGGCTACAGGCATTGTACACGCACGATGCACTGAACATGTTGAACATTGAAGAGTCGGTAGGGAATTGGCAACAGCTCAAAGAGCGGTTTTATTAAACACCTGTCACATTTTAAGAAACTTTTTCGATCATCAGGTGTGACTGTTGCCACCTCCAACGCTCGCGGCCTCTCGTAATTGTATACCTACAGCATCATCGCAGGAGGTTTCAAGCATCGTATTAGATTAACTAATAACATTTCTGATTTCTTCAGTCACTTCACTTAGTCCGTGGCTGTGATGTATAACCGAGTTCGCCCGAGTAAAAGTTTTAAATAAAATGTTGTTAATTCTGACTTCAGAAAAAAGTTTTTTTCATAAATTCAGAATTTAAATGTTTTAAAATTTTAATAAAGAGGTTTCAAAACTTCCCAAGATTGGGGACACTGCAATCAAGAGATGTGAAATAGAGTTGGTTTGAACTAGATTTAAAATATTAACCTTGTTGTAGCCATAAAATAATTCTCCAAGTTGGAAACAAACTTGTAGTTGGGCAAACATTTGGCATTTTCCACACGAGTGTGCCGAAACTTAATAAATATTCACTTTTGCTCTTTAAAATTAGAATAAACTGTAGTCTTCATTGAGTTGAAAATGTCGGATGGCTCTATTTCGATCTATTATGATCACGTATAACAGGGTCTTTCTTTTAAATAAAAGAAATTCTTCATTTTTTTTAAATTTTTTATGTACTAAAAATGTGTTTTTTACTTAATATTTTATTTGCGTGAATGAAAATACATGTCCCAATAATGCTGGCGGTTCAAATAGTATGGTTTAAATATGCATGACTCAAAACTGGTAAAAAAATTTTGTAACGTTAGTTTTCTGTTTACTCGTAACGATCTTTTTTTTTATTCCTAGTAAAAAGTTAAAAATAACTAAAATAGAGAATTTTTAACAATCTTTTAAAAAGAATGTTCTGTCAGTATCTATGTTTGTTCGTCGCAATATATATTATATCTACTCTGAATTTAACGCAGCACTCGAAATTCAAAGAGTGAGTGGGGGTACGGATTAGGTGAAAAAAATAATGTTTGTAAATGATTATAATTTTCGATTGTGAAGCAATAAATTGTAAATATTTTATCTGGATGGAGACGAGATATGTGCTGTATTTACAAGTTTGACAATGTTAAAGCTTTCTGGTTGTTTCAATGATATTAAAAATGTTACACAATCATGATTCTAGAAATGATTTTACTTCTTTAATTTTCTGCTATTCTGACTATTAGGCGAAAAATGAAGGGAACTGCTGCCATTTTACTCCTCGAAATCGTGAGCTTTGTCCGTTGTGAGCGTAAGTATAATATAATATTATATTTATTATTTATATTCATAAAAAGTATCCAATTTGAATTGTTCATTAATAATAAAATGGTCAAAAACAAAAGCTTTCATCGCTGCAAATAAATAAAATTTTAGAAATACACCAAACTCTCGTTTTCAGTCCTCCCGTTAACGGTCTTCGAAAATATTATGCATTCTGCTTGGAAACGGTTCAGGTGACCCTGACTGTTTACGTTTGGATCCTCCCGAATTCAGTATAAAGCTAATTGCAAGCATAAATGAAAAAATTGGTTTTGCGAGATTTCGACGCTAATTATGTTTTTTTGCATCTTTTTCATTAAAATTGTTTCCGGTACATAAAAAGCCATTTTATGCTGATAATTAGATGTTTAAGTAAATTGTTTAAACAATTTATTATTGTCTTTAACAATTTTATGATAGAATAGAGTTGAAAGTCCCGGCTTTTTTATAAATTTTCCACATTTTGTTCAATTTTCAAATATACTGATGTGTTAGTTCATTAATGTTAACAATAGTCATTGTTTAAACAATTTGTTTTTGTTATTAATAATATTCTTTTGCTTAGTGGTAGAATCTTGCGGGTTTTCCTGAATTTTTCAACTATTTGTCTATTTTTCATCAGAAGTGGCTTAATAATTAATAAGATTTAGCAAAAAAAAAATTTTTAAACAAATTATTGTTTTTATGACAATCTTCATGTATATTAATGCCTGATAGTTGCGTTTTTCGATCTTTTATATCTGAATTATAATAAAATTTAACAAAAAAATGTTCAAAAAATTTAATATTGTTTATAACAATCCTCTTTTAGATAAGTACTAGAAACTTGTGGATTTTCTGAAATCTATAAATTGGCTTCGACATCTTAGTAAAATTAATAAATACCGCAGCGACAATTTGCATTTACGTGCATTCTCCGTGAATAAAATACGTCATTATTAAGTAATGAGGCGCACACTATTAACTTGATTTGATGCACTTTAAAGACAATTTTGTAATAGTCAAGTGCACGATTCTCGCAAAATCAAATGATTATATCTATTTGTGGTAATAAAAAATAAACCGGAGGTAAAAATTTTGGGAGTGATTAGCATCCAAAACCATGAACACATTACGACATTTTACAATTAAAAGGGCTGCCCGCGCCGCGTATGGTATAGAAATAAAACTTTCATTTGCATCATAATTTTTTCACTATTTTATAATGTAGTCATGAATGCATATATTTAACCTGAACTCACTCCTTCATGGTGACTAGATTTTTTTGAAAGTGGCCTCGCCGTATTTCCCGTTGCTCCGCCTTCCCTACTTCTCTCCTATCTCAATAATTAAAAAACTAACGCAAAAAATGCTTTTTTCATTTTACGAATACATGTCATTCTTTGATGAACACTGATTGATGAATTGGGTTAAATTTTTAAGTTACCATAGTGTGCCAAAATTGAATAAATGTTCATTTTCCCCCTTTAAAATTAGGTAGGCTTGTAGGCTCCGTTGAGGTGAGAACGTCGGATAACTCTATTCTTGGTGGTGATCTTAGTAAAGACAGTTATGAACCACCCTGGATGCGAAATATTAATGAGCGTTATCCAAATCAGTGTTCAGTTTATATAAAAACCGTAGATGGACAGAATTTTACTGAAAACATAGACATCGATCACATAGACGTTCATGAAACTTATAATCCTAAGAAGCATTTTCCAGTTGGCGCTACGGTACGCCTGTATGACAAAGAGTATTCATTACGCACTAAGCTTGAGATTTACGATTACACACATCCAACCCTGATATATGATTTGAAACCTGACGGTCGCATTTTCATATTACTAGAAGGAGCTGATATTATAATGTCTGCAAAGCTAAAATTAGTCTTTACAAACGAAAATCAAAGATATCTCGACCTTTTGGTTCAACCTTCCTGGGAGTTCCGGCGTCACACCCATGGTATATAAGACAGTGCCGCCGATGCCTCCGCACTAAGCACAGACTTTAAGATGCTTCAAACGGCTGTCTAATCGCCACCGCCAAAGTATGTTCAAGGGGGTGGGCACAAGAAAATCCGTTGCAGTGCGCTGGAGACGTCTCACTGACGTGCCGTCCGTACCCAAACACATGGAACCAACCAATTGCATACAACCTGTCGTGTTGCTTCCGCCTGAGCACGAACACACACAAGTACGACGCTATCTGCACCAACTCGTAAAGTCCTTGACCAAGTAACGCCCCGAACCGCAGCAGCACGTCAGGTTACACGTGATTGGTTCGATTTTTGTGTTCGTGCACGGACGGCACGTCCTTGATACGTCTCCAGTGCACGGTAACGGATTTTCTTGTGCAACCACCTTGAACGGATGAGTACCGGTCCGTTCAACTAGTTTTTTCTCGAAAATGTTCTCGTTGTTGTGTTCCCAAGTATACCTCAAGCGAGTTCCCCCGCTTGCCACTCTTGGCCATCGAAAAAACAAAAAGAACAAGAACGTTCACGGGAAAAAAATAGCAAAACGGACCGTTATAATTGCCTTTAGAATATGTGCTTAAAATACTGCGTGCTACAACTAAACCGTTTAGATATACTTCGGCGGTGACGATTTGACAGGCTTTTGAAGCGACTTAAGGAAGCTTTGTAGCGTGACCTTGAATCAGTAATGCTCACGAGTTCCAACCCGCAGTCAACTAAGACACGTGTATTCCTTTTCTGATCCCCTACCTCCATCCTGGAGATGACATTCAATTCTCTTATCAGCCTAGAGTATAGTCCCTGCGAGTAAAACTCCGTGAAAACAATAAAGTTTGTCCACTGATTACGCTGCGAAATCACAGCACCCAGCGGAATTCATTAAGAGATCGAGACACTTGAAACGGAATTCGAATCTTTTTCTGATCGCTGGATGGAACTCGTTTCACATCGAAGTAGTTTCCTTTTAGTTTTTATGGAGAGTTATTTGTAATATTATTTTTCATTAGTTAAAATATATTAAATTTATCTGTTGTAAAGTTCTGAATAATGTTAGAAGGACTTTAGCGTGCTTAAGTTACTGTTTTTATTCAAAATTACAAATTTAGTGGCTTACGATTCACGAAAAAATTATTTGAATTTACTGTAATTCCAAATATGTAAGACTCCTCCCGCAGGTTTTTTTATTTACATGGTTTTTCCTGTCGGGCTGATCTGAAGCAATTCCATAACGAAATTTGGTAATGTGGATGCGCAGGCAAATGCAGGAGTCTCTTTTTCTATTCTTTAAATAAACTCAATTGACTTAATTCATGTGACTAATTAATGATCAACTTCCCACTTTGCTCCCTTAATTTTTGGTTCGTCGCCAAATACAAAAAAGAGCTAATAAGAATCCTTATCTGCTATAGTCTAGCATAGTATTTTTAACCTTTTGTGGATTTTTGGTTGAATTGTCAACCAACTCAACGGAAATTGACAACTGGCAACTGACCATCCATTAAAAACTAAGCTTAGGTGTAGTTTTGTGTTATTATCTTAAAAGCTGTAGGACTAAAACCAAAAATGAACCATAAAATCAACCATTTCTGCGACACGTTCTCACCTATAAATTCTTCTTGATATTTTTGTCAATAATTTACGATATTTTTGACAGTTTTTACAATTTTACGTATTTAGTGTAAAAAATGAACATTTTTCTGAATTTTTTTACAAACATTCCACATCAATTACATAACCACGAAATCAATCTAATCGATAAATTTGATAAAATTACTTATAACGTCAAATTTAAACAAAAAATAATAATTTAAAAAAGGAATCCTAAAAATGGTAGAAAGAAACTATTTTAATAACGCTTAACGCAACTGTTTTTTTGCTTACTTTTGAGTTTTATCAATTCAAAAAATGAAGACAATAGATTTACAGGGAGGATGTTTAATGAAAAAATTCGTGATTTATAAAAATTCGGCGATTAAAAAAAACTGGCTATAAGCAATAGCTACTAAAAAAGAAAATTTTTTTAGCTGAACATAATATGGAAAATATACAAGTTTTAATCAAAAATTAAATTTTCTACAATTCTCTAAAAAAAAGTGGAAGGGCTATATTTTTAGTACAAAAAAAATTCAATTTTCACTACAAATAATACTAGTGTTTAACAAAATTGGTTCAGTTTTTAACCGAATGAATTAAATTTTAATTAAAATAATGAATATTCAATGAAAAAATGCTAATAAAAAGTTAGATTTTCAACCCGGAAGATCAATTTTCTAACACGAAGAGACAAATTTTCAAACAGAATATACGATTTTCAAGTAAGAAAGATAAGTTTTCAACAATAAACAATGAACAAAAAATTTAGTTAAACTTTTGTTAACAAAATTATATTTAATAAAACACGTGTGTTTACCAAAAATCATAAACAAATTTGCAAGAATAAAATTTAATTTCTACCAAAATTTAATAACTTTTAACAAAATACATGAATTTTTAGGCAAATATTTTAATAATTAATTATATTTAATACTCTTGATATTTGAATTCTTAACGAAAAAAAATAATTAGTCATCAAATAAGACAAAGTTTCAACAAAACCATGATATAAACATGATATAAATAAATGCTTGGTTATAAAAATTAATTTTTGATAAAAAAACTAATTTTCAAACGCAAGCAATGAATTAGGAACAGATAAGATTCAATTTATACCTGAAAGATTAAATTTTAACAAAATACGTTAATTTTCAACTAAACAAGATAAAAGCTCAATTAAAAATTATATAGTTAAATTTTCTTTTAATAAAATATTTTTTTTTTTAATTCAACAAAATAAGTTAAATATTGAACAATAAAAAAAATTTCCAACTGAAATTATCATTTTACAGTCAACCTATGCAAAATACGAAAAGTCACTAATCAAAAGAAATTATGCATTCAATCAATGTCTACAATTTTGTTATTAATCACCGATTATGGGATTCGTAGTTTTTGTTTTAATCGAAAAAAGATATTCAGAATAAAAAATTTTTAATTGTTGATAAACGACACCAGGTATGAAAAAAATGAATAGCCGAAGCTTATTTACCCAAAAAGGATCCACATCTGTGTTAATAATAATTTTTAGATAGGACAAGTACGTTTTGTTTTAAATGTAAAAAATAAGTTTAAAAGTAAAAAAAACATTTGGAAAAATTATATTAGAGACAAAAAATTAAATGAAAAAATTAGTTCAACCTAAAATAATCTACTTTGTTATAAACTTTTATTATTACATAATGAGTCAACTTCATTCTGGACAATCGAGAAAATATATAAAAGCAGACATGATTTTATTTAATTATATCTGTCAGATATAATTTATTAATTTATTCAACTTGTTTTCAAATTATTGTATACTCTTGTTATTAATGAATTTATTATTCGCGAATATTTAATTCTTTACGCTTTTAATATTAGGAAATAGAAAACAACGAAGGTAAATTTCTATTTTACCTGTCTTATATGAACAGACCAAAATAATTTGACACAGAAAAATTAACTTGTGTGCTTGGCCTATTTTTAAGTTTCAAGAAAGTGTAATCTCATTGTTTTTAACAAATTTAAATCTGTGGAGCGATCTGGTTCTTTTTTAATTTACCTATTTCTCATGTTTTTCATTTCCATAGCCTCTCTCAAAATTAATGTTTGCAGCCTTAAATAAATGTAAATATTTTAACCACTTATATGAATGCTTAATACTTCTTTTAAAAGTTTATTTTTTGTCAAAAATTTATTTCCTTTATTGAAACTTGAACTATTTAAAAAAATATATTAAACTTTTTGAATTATGGTCTAATTAACAAAATTCATTAGAATAATTTCGAAATATGCTTTATATATAGTACAAATTTGGATTGATATTTCTTTATCTATCAACTAAAAAAATTTTCTCCATTTGTTGAAAATTTTGAAATGCAAATAATTTTTATAATTTGTATCGAAATTAAAAATGTTATCAGGATAATTTGCAACTCTTTTTGTAGTGCACTATAAAGTTTACAGAAATTTTTTAAATTCCTAAAAAAATGTTTTTTTAAATTTTGAATAGGCTCTAACTTTTTGAATTATTGTCTAATTGGAACATAATGCTAGCTTAATAAGTAAAAAGTCATTTAAAAGTTTAAAGTGTTCTACGTAAATGAGCTCAAGGGCGCTCAGATAAAATTTTTTTGTGCTTGGCAAACTGAAAAATGTAAAAGAAATTAAAAAATTTTGGGCACATTTTAGAAGTTAACTTATATAAATATTCAAATTTATTATTTACGATAAACAATGATTGGGAAATGCATCAAAAGTAATGTTTTATTCCTAAAATAAAATTTTGTAGTGACAGATGGAATTCTCAATTTATTTTTAGTAATGTTTATGATTCTATTTTAAGTCACATTGTTAGGAATAAAAAAAATAATTTTATAAACTCGACAGAGACAAGATTAATCATTGCAAAAAAGAATTCTGTAACGGTACTTTTCTCTTTACCGGTAAAGATTTTTTTTCTTTACTAGTACAAAGTTAAAAATAACTAAAATAGAGAATTTTGAACAATCTTTTAAGTTGAATGTTCTATCATTATGTATGTTTATTTGCGGCAATATATAGTAAGTGGCCTGTTTACAAGTTTTGCAATTTTAGAGCTCTCTGGTTGTTTCAATTATATTTAAAATTGTACACAATCATGATTATATAAATAAGTTTGCTCCTTTTAATTTTCTGCTATTGTGACTATTGGTCGAAAAATGAAGAGAACTGCTGCCATTTTACTCCTCGAAATCGTGAGCTTCGTCCGTTGTCAGCGTAAGTATAATATAATGATATATTTATTATTTATATTCATAAAAAGTATCCAATTTGAATTATTCGTTGATAATAAAATTGTCAAATCAAAAACTTTCATCGGTGCAAATAAAGAAAATTTTAGAAATACACCAAACTCTCGGTTTCAGTCGTCCCGTTAACGGTCTTCCAAGAATTACTGGCCCATCCAGTTCTTCAGGGGGCATGGCGAGAGCAGTTATGACTCTCGCCTCGAATTTTCTTGGAAGGGCAGCAATGCGAGAGTACTCAGTGAACTATATTGTGCAATATTATGCATTCTGATTGGAAACGGTTCAGGTGGCCCAGACTGTTTAAGTTTGGATCCTCCCGAATTCAGTATGAAGCTATTTGCAAGCAATCCTCGACACCAGACTTAAAACGAGAGTTTGGTGTATTTGGATACGAATTGCTCTAAAGGCTTCAAAATTAATCATTATTTCAAAATAAATAATTAAAAATTATAACACATTCAAATCAGTACCTTGAAAATGTTTAACAAATAATGTTAACAAAATGTTAACAATAGCTATTGTTTAAACAATTTATTATTATTAATATTTTCTTTGCATGATGGTAGAATTTTGCGGTCATTCCTGATTTTTTAAAACTTTTTATCTATTTTTCATTAAAAGTGGCTTAATAATTGACACGATTTAAGTACTTTAGGCTGTTGCTCTTGGTGGTTCGGAACCCACCTTAAACTGTAGGTCTCCCTCCCACCAGCAAGTAAGTGTGTGGGAGGTGTGTTAAGGAATAGGAAGAAGGTGCAAGAAAAATGTAAACCCTTAGGGGACACATTAGAAGCTTCCATTAGAAAAAACTATCTTTTAAATAATCTCTTTTTTGTGAATATATTTTGCTGAGATAAAACGTACAGGGTGTTCAAAAAGTCATACACCTAAATATCTCTCCAGGTAAATATTTTTTCAAAAAGGTCAAGGTCATTCTTGAAGTAACTTTTAAGGTTATTTCAAGGTCAATTTAGTTTTTTTTAATGGGAACCCCTATTTTTGACAACGGCAATCGAAAGAGCGGGAAATTTTACGTCCAAACATGTACTCAGTTCATGGATTGGGGCCAATCTGTAAAATAGGGGTTCCCATTAAAAAAAACAACAAAATTGACCTTGAAATAACCTTAAAGATCAAGTTCAAGGTCAAATTCAAGGTCACCACTGGATTCCTCGTTAAAAGTTACTTCAAGAAAGACCTTGACCTTTTTGAAAAATATTTACCTGGAGAAATATTTACGTGTATCGAGACTTCTTGAACACCCCCTATATTTGAAATATGTTTCAAATTTTCTGCACGGATTATATTGAATACAACTTTCTTTTGAGTAACTTACTATAAGACTTCGGTGATGTGTCAGAAAAAAAAATTTACTACTCAAATCTAATTAAATCAGTTTATTAACTAATAGACAATTTAAATATTTTCCATCACTTTTTATCAATTTTTCAATTGTTGAAACAAATGTAAATTATTTACGTAATTATTTATTCCCAAAAAATGTAAAAATAATCGTATTTTCTTATTGAAAAACAAAATTTGTCATTTTTGAAAGTATTAAGCTTTCCTAAGAACATTATGTAATTATTTAAACAATTATTAATTGTCTATTTTCAAAAATTTGAAAAATTCAGGCAAAGATATCCACTTTTTTATTGGTATCCCATGCTACTTTTTGTGGAATAGTAGCACAGATTTGATACGTTTTTTCTAATTGTAAAAAGTTTTTATTTTTTTAAACAAGAGAAAATTTTTTGCAAGAGCAAATAAAGATTGTTTAAACAAATAGAATTTTATTAAACAATAATAGAAATGTATCGAAACTATAAAATTATCTAATAAAACGTAGCATAGGATACTAATTTAAAAATAAAGTTGATATCTCTGGCTCAATTTTTAAACATTTTGAAAATAGACAATAAATAATTGTATAAATAATTACATAATCTTTTTAGAAAAATGCACTAATCTAAAAAATGATAAAAAATTAGATTTCAATCCGAAAACACGATTGTTTTTTTACATTTTTTTAGAATAATTAATTGTTTAAATAATTTACATTTGTTTAAACAATTAAAAATTGTTTAAAAAGTCATGGAAAACCTTCAAAGTGTCCATTAGTAGTGATTTGTATAAAAAATACGACCAAAATTGCTAAAAAGTAACAATAATAAGTAAAAATGTAGTTTTTTATTTTTGGGTCATATTTAGGGCGCTGTGGGAAGGGTGGCGGTGGGTTGGAAATAGAAGTTATGAATTTTTTTTATTTCGTAGTCACGCGTTTCGTGCTAAATAATTTATTTACCTCGCGCTACGCGGCTCGGTCTTTGCATTTACCCGACATTTGGGCGCAGGCCCTTTAAAAGTAACGGTTAGCAAATCGATAACTGTAAGTTGGTGATTGTGAATTCTCTATTGTTAAAGCTCCTTGGGCTTTAACGAATACAGTATCATCACGTATCTCGCGCTTCGCACTCGATTTTGTCTAAAATTAGAGCTTTTCTATACTATGTGGAACACTATTATATCAAATGTATATTATATTTATTTTTACAAAATATTTTTTTTTGTACTTTTCCTCCCTTATAGAGATAGTTACGGAAGTAGCGATGCCCGGAGAGGAATGGCGTCAGATAATAATTTATTTCCCCATGCTTGCGGTTTAACCAGGTACTCAACTTGGGGATCCACCTGCTGGTCCATCTCCATCGGCGGTCTAAGCTCTATCGTTGTTGCCATTCTTCCTTGATGGCTGCTCTGGCTTCGGCTTTTGCTGCGGCTTTTGTTATGTCCATCTTCCTGAGGAAGACTTTCTTCTACTCCTGAGCCATGAGATCGATCGGTATCGTCCCCGAAATTATTTAAATCGCTGGTTCGGATACCGCTCGATAAGAGCACGCGATTCTGAGCGCGCCTCTTTGCTGCACCACGGCCAAGCGTCTACGGTAAGTTTTCTTTTTGAGAGCGTCAGCCCACATTGCCGCTCCGTGAAGCATTATGGACTGAGCCACTGACATGAGCAGTCAGCGCTTGCTTGGTCTTGACCCACTCACGTTGACTATGAGTCTACTAAGTGCTGCCGTGACGCTTGCTGCCTTATCGGCTGCCTGCTTAAGTTGTTTCTTGAAAGACAGCCGGATGTATTTCTTTGTGATTATGAACAGCTTGGTTTTCTCCGCAGCCAGGTCCATGATCTTGCATCCATTTTCCCACACGTCTCATCACCTGATTCAACTTCCATTGGAGTTCTTGCAGCGATTACGGCCAGTACATCGTCAGCGTATCCCGACAGGTACACATCCTCCTGCATTTCTAATCTTGGAGTGTCATCATAGGAGACGTTCCATAGGTCGGGGCCGAGTATTGGACCCTGCGCAGCACCGGATGTGATTTTCTTCTTTCTTGTGCCTTCTGTGCTATCGTATATTAGGATTCTATCTGAGAGATAGTCTCTTAATACACGCATGAGGTACTCTGGTGTCTTGAACCTCTCCAATGCTGTGATCATTTCAGCCAGCTGGCCGAGTTGAAGGCATTTTTTACATCCAGGGTTGCCAGCAGAACAATCTTCTTGGTGTAGTGGCTTTCTCCTTCTACTTTAACAATAGTTTACACTACTTCATGTACCGCATGAATAGTAGAACAGCCCTTTCTAAAGCCGTACTGTCTATTGGACAAATCTACCGCTGCTTGGATGGCCGCCAGAAGACGAGGCTTCAGTATCTTCTCCATGAGTTTGCCTGTAGTGTTGAGCATGTACAGTGGCATGTACGATGATGGGGAATTCAGATCTCCTTTCCCTTTACTAAGCAACAATAGTTTTTGGATCTTCCACTGTTTATAAAAAATTCCGGCTGTTAAGCAAGCATTCATCATATTAAGTAGTATCTGTAGGCAGAGTCGAGCTACTTCTTTTAAGACTTCCGCCGGTATTCTATCGGGTCCTGGCTCTTTTTTATTCTAGAGGAAGGTTACAGCTATCAGTAGTTCCTCCTCAGTAAAGAGTGGAATCTCCGTTAGAGGGGTCACAGAGACATCCTTCTCTCTCACTGGATGCGCCGGGAAGAATACGTCGACGATGTCCTCCATAGTTTCCTCTCCCATTGATGTGCTCGCAGAGAGAGCCCTAAGTTTTCGGGTTACTATCTTGTAACCTAAACCCCAAGGATCATCGTCCACTTCCTCTCGTAGCTTCTTCCAGCTCTGCCTTTTGCCCTTTTTTATCGCCTTGTTTAGTTTCTTCTTGGCTGCCTTGTATGCCTGAACACCTGTTCCCTTTTTTCTGGTCGCTGTCCGTCTGCATCTTATACACTGCCTTCGAAGGTCAGCGATTTCTTCATTCCACCAGTAGGCGGCATCCATGCTTCTGTGCCTCTTCTTTCGAGGCATCGAGGCTTCACAGGCCTGGTTTATGACCTGCATAGTAGCTTACACTGTTGCTTCCGCATCCATGTCAGACCTCTTCATGAGACTGTTCTGCCCTCTGGTTACCGCCAAGGAAAGTTTTTCCATACTCATTGTTGCCACATTCCAGCCCTTGCGTTTTCACTGATGTGTCCAAACACCTATGCTTTCTTCTATGGTGAACTGGATATACTGGTGATCGCTTCCAGCATAATCCTCGAAAACCTGCCAGTTCCTTATAAAAGGTGCCACTCCTTTCGAAGCCAGAGTAAAGTCCGGGATCGTCCCTACATTGCCGGCTCGTCTAAAAGTTGATGTTTTGCCGGTGTTCATCACTAGCAGTCCACGTCTTGAAGCCTTCTCCAGACTGCGTTTTCCTCGCGAGTCAGTTCTGGGTATTCACCATTCCACCGCCCTTGCGTTAAGATCTGCGGCCGTTATTATTCCTCCTCCTTCAGCTTCCTGTATTGTGTCCTCCAGTAGATCGAGTTTTTCCTGGAAATCCTGGATGCTCTCGTTCGGAGTGAGGTAGCAACTTACATAAGTGACTCCTTTGCTCTTAATCCAGACGAAACCGTCACCAGAGCCATGGTCTTCAATCGGTATTCCCCTTGGATTTCGCACCCATATGGATGCTGTGCCAAGGTTATCCGAGAACCATGTTGGGGAGTCCCTATCCCTATATTGCTCGCTGATGATCAGGAGGTCGATGTTTTTCTCGCGAACTATTTGTTCTAGGAGATCATTCGCCTCTTTGCTTCTGTCCATATTGGCCTGGAGAAATGTCTTCCCTTGGCTTTTAATATGCGTGAGGTGATCTTAGGCCGTTTTGCTTATGCTCATATTGAGTTGGAGGACCCTGTTCATATTTTGCTCTTCCTGGCCTTGTTAAGCTAATCTCTAAAGACCTTGCAGGCCCCTGATCCAGGTACATGGTCAAATCGCGTGCCCTTCTCTTTTAGTTCAGCACACAGAACACAACAATGTTCTGTAGCGCAAGTAGATGCCTTATGTCCTTCCGAGCCACATTTGTAGCAGAGACTGCTACGGTCTTGCCCCTTACAATTTCCGGACTGGTGTCCGTATCCGAAGCACCTAAAGCAGCGTACTACTTGAGTGCTAGGTCTGATTCGGCTGTTAACCCATTCCACTTTTATGCGTAATGTTTCGAGGAGTTTGTTCGGATCCCTTTCGCTGATTTCTATGAAAGCTTAGACTTGTCCCCATTTGTTCGGTTTGGTGACCGAGAGTTTAGGGTCTGCCCTGTCTCCTATGCTGGTTTTTATAGCCTGTTCGACATCTTCTTTTGTTGTGACGGAGTCGAGATCCATTACCTCCAGAGTAACTTTAGGGACCAAGCTCTTAACCATTTCGGCATCAACTATGTTGTCTCCCACTACTTTTGCGAAAGCTTTTGTATCTTTTAGAGTATCTTTTAGAGTATCTGTTTAAATTTTTTGTGCACTAAATCATTAAAACTGAGTTTTTCATGGAGTTATGGACACAATTAACAATAATTAATATTTCTAGTTGAAGACAATTTGGAATTATTTAAACAATAACTTATTTTCGTTTGTCGCAGAAGACACATTTGGAGTTTTGATAGTGATTTTTGAGAATGAGGAAAACAACTTTTTGCAGGGGGTGTTGAATTTCAAAATTAAGAACAATTTTTAAAAAATTCAGGAAATTTTATTGACTAGCGAAAATATAGGGATTTAAAAAAATTTCTTTTCTTTGAATGTGAATGGTCAGGGAATATTACAAATCTGTTAGGGAAAAATTAGATAATTTTTAAAATAAATATTTGTAGCAGCCCTGATATAATGTTCTGTTTAGTTATTTGATTAAATTCTATTTCTATTTTGTTTGCATTTTCTTCCTCCTGAAGATTATCTTTTTAGTTATAAATTTTCTTATTTATTTTAAAATTCACTTTTTTGGTTTGAACAATCAACTAGTTCCCTCGAAAAAGTACTTTTTGTTTCAAATTTATATTTTGCTATTGAAAAGTTACCTAAAGTCTTTTTTTTATAAAAATTTAACAATTTTTTGAAAAATTTGTCATTTTAATATAAATATTCGTTTATTTTCGTAAAAATTGCGTCTTTCTTGGATACAAATACAACTGAGTAATGGTAGAGTCTTTGTCGATCACAGGTGATAAGTTTAAATAAAAATTCACAATTAATTTGTTAAATTTCGTCAGCTTGGTCTGCTGATCGCTTCAGGCTATAATTTTATTTATAAAAACCAACATGTAAAAATTACAAAAGCACAAAGTTGCGAAAAAATTTTTTGAGGAAGGATTACACGATATGTTATATTTTTTAAATATATGGAAAGTTTGGTCAAAAAACTTTTTGTTAAATGGTAAACAAACTCTTGTTTAACGGGCCAGTAATTGTTTTTGCATCGAATTATTTTGAACAGAACTATATTTTATCTTGAGCTTCTGAATCTTAATTTGTTGATCAATAAATTGTGTCGAAAAATCATTATTATGTAATAATTGAGATCTAATTTTCAAATTTTTGGTATGAAATTTTTTGTGTGATAACTTAATTGCTCTATCAACCAAGCTAAATATATTTTTTTTTACTTGTAATGGATGACCTGAGAAGAAATTCACCGCTAAAAAATGCGTATAACTTAATTTCCTTTAAAAACAACATATTTCGTCCCGAGGGATTTTTTCTCTAATATAAAATGGATAGTAATTTTCTCGTCAAATAACTTTCAAACGCAAAAGATGAGTTCTCAACGAAAAGTATGATTGATATTTCAGCCAAAAAACAATCTAATTTAAATAATAAACACTTAAAGGCAATAATAAAGTAAGCGTTTCCAACAAAATAGTTAAATTCAAATCATAGTTGAACTTTTGATAAAAATATAAACTTTTATCTAAAAAGATTACGGTTCTACCAAAAAATACAAATTTTTAACGCAATACATGAATTTTCAACTAAGAAGAATTTTTTTTACACTAGATAGCCTAATTTTTAATTGTAAAAGATAAAATTTAAACTCGCAATGTAATAGCAACAATTTTAGTTCCAAGAAAGTTAATTTTCTATCAAAAGAGGAACAATTTTTCAACGAACTAGTTCATTAAATTTTCTACCAAAGAAATGAATCTTCAACCAAAAAGATAAATTTTTAACAAACTGGTTCAAATTTTAACCAAGCTGTCAAATTTTTACCAAAATAGATGACCTTTTATAAAATAGTTTCATTTGCAAGAAAATAATAAATTTTTCAACCAAATATAACATAATGTAATAGTTTTTCACCAAATATGAAATAAATAAATGCTCTCAAAAAGGTTTTTTAAGGAATTTCAAAAGGTTTAAACAGATTGCATAGAATTAAAATATTGCAACGGATTTCAAGAAATATAATTAAATTTTATTTAATATAATTAGACGGGATTTCAAGAAATTGTATAGGATTGTAGTGAAATTTTAATGAATTTATTCATATTAATCCAAGGATTTCGAAGAATTGTGAAATCTAAAAACTCCAAAACTGCTAACAATAAAATTTGATTTTTAAAGTAACGGAAGACTTATGTTGACCACTTTTGTTTAATGATTAGCGCCGTAAAAAACTACATTGCCACAATAACAGTCCAATCACAAAAAAATGACTTTGAAGAGGAAATTCGAACTAAAACGATTAGGATTCGCATGTTCTCTAAAGAGTCATGAACTCAAGAACTGCCCCTTTTAAAAGGGATGGAATAGTGAAGCTGTAGTGCGGGAACAATCCAGGAATATTTTCATGGCTGTGCTGCGCAGACAAGAAAATGTACCAGTGATTGGTTACATTTGTTAAATGCTTGAGTTTCAATTGTGTTAAAACTTAATAAATTTTTATTCTTTTCCTAAAAAATCAGATAAACCTGTAGGATCCGTTGAGTTGACAACGTCGGATGGCTCTGTTTTTGGTGATAAACTTGTGGTCAACCAGCATAATACACCAGATTGGATAACATCGTAATCGACTAATTTGCCAATGTATCGTTTTTATATACGAACACCAGCCAGACCCCATTTCGATTCAATGGGTCAAGTGAATCAGAACCTGGAAGTGAAACAGAATCATGATCCGAACGACCGTTTTTCAGTAAAAGTTACAGTTCGTCTGTATAGAGAAGAGTATTCAACGGAGCCTAATTTTGAGAATTACGACTATAAAAATCCACCTGCAAATCCTGATTTGTTACCTTACGGCCGCGTCTACGTAGCAGTAGAAGGTACTACAATTGTTCTATCCGCAAAGTTAAAATTGGACCTTGGTAACGTATATGTCAACTTACTTGACCGTAGGAGATACGGGCCCTGGGAGTTCCGTCGTCACACCCGTCCTCAATAAGAAGATGCCCTCTACGCTTCTACACCAAGAGCACACTTTAAGAAGGCACAAATACAGTACACAAAACTCAACTTGTTTTCGTTTAAAATTTAATTGCAGAGGCACCTCAATTCCTTTTTTAAACCTCTGCCCGCTAGCTGAAAACGGTACTCTTTTTCCTTATCAATCTAGAATGTAGTCCTTGCAAGTCAAAGTCAGTGAAAAAATAAATCTCGTCCATTTATTATATTACAAAAAGAGTGTCGACTAATAATAAATTAATTATAGCGGAAAATTTACATTTTTTATAAGCAAATTAGAATACACCGAAACCGATCCAATCAGGGATGTAAAAAGAAATGATAACCAATTTGTTAAGAGATCAAAAGACCCGACACCGAATTCTAGTGTTTTTCTGACCGCTGGATAGAATTCGTGTGACCGAAAAGAAGTTGCGTTTTCTGATTCTGTTGATTATAATTCGAAGATTTATTGTTTGCTTAAATAAGTTTTATCCTGTAAAATAACGAATTTGTTGTGTCACAATTAGCAATGTGTTACAACGTGAGACTTCTCCCGCAGGTTTTTTGATGAGATGGTTTTTTCCTGTCGGGTTGATCTGAAGCAATGCCATCAAGAAATGTGGCAATGTGGATGCACACGCAAATGCGAGAGTCTCTTCGCTTATGATTTCAATAAACTTAATTGACTTAATTCTAACGAGTACTTAATTTTGACCTGACCACTTTTCTCCCCTAATCCATGTATTAACGATGTACACAAACTTCAAAGATACGAGAAGCTGTGGAATTCAGGAACTCCAAAGATAAGACCGTAAAACGGGCTATCATTCATGTGGCGTTTGGATTTCGGGGGTAATGTGTGATAACGCAGACATGGAAAGTACACGCACGCGCACGTTAAATTCAAGTTAACGCACACTCACGCGATGGTGGCTCTGAAACAGGGCAGGGACAGAGAGGAAAATCGTATCTTCGGATCACTTCTATGTTTAAAGCTAGTATGTTTGGATTTCGCGTGTAGTTCTTTTGTCGGCGAAAAAATTCATGATTATTAGGAACCCATTTATGAACAAATTGCAGATAAGTTTGAGAAGTAATAAAAATTGTTTCTTGAAATTAAAAATATGCATAACTGCACTAACTTTAGTTTTAATGAAGATATTTAAGTGATTCAAACTCCAAAGTTTTAAGCAAAGGTTCTGTAATTATTTCTTTACTATCATTTTGCGATACTGATATTATATATAATAATTTTCAAACAAAATATTTCAATTTTATTTTTTTTAATTTTCATAAACAATATATATTTTTTATATTTATAGCTTTATACTGCCTAATTACATTAATTGATAATTACTTTTCAATTTTAATATTCTCATTCATCATAAAATGTTCAAGTTTTTCGTCTGTATGGATTTATGTCTGTATGTCTCTATGTATTTATGGCTACGTGCATAAGTTTGGAAAATTTTCAAAAAATAGAAATTTTTCTCTGGTCGATTAGAAAATTTCATTCAAAGTTTTTACTAGGTATAAAATTTATTTATAAACTATCTCTGTTAAATTTTTATTTTAGACTCAAATTAATAAGTTAGGACTTTATTGAAATTTTAAACAAAATTTTTTTACGAGGTTTAGAAAGTGTTGTCAAAGTTTTTGGTATATAAAGAAAACACTTGAAAGTTAATCTAAAGACGTTTTTAATATTTTCAAAATTTTCAAAAATCGAAAAAAATTTATTAGATTGACTGCTTCCAAAAGACTCAAAAAAAGTATATTATTGATGGCGTAGATATTTCTCTGAATATACTCCCAAAAAAATCGGGAATCTCTTCGCCTGTGCATCAAATGAACTTAATTTTTTGCACGTTCAATGAAATAAAATAATAAAACTCTAAGGCTTAGTATTTTTCCATTTGAAGTAATAAATAACAAGCTGAAAATTAAAGCACTCAAATTGGAGCTTTTGAATTTTTATTTTTTTAAGTTGAAATTTTAACATTTTTTTATTAAAAAACTTTGTATGCGAATTCTTAACAATTAAAACGTACAAAATGGAAAGTTGTAACACTTTCCAATCAAACAAGTTTAAATAAAATCCAGATAAACTGCAAATTAAGGATTTTTAACTTCTATACAATATAGAGTTTGAAGATGCAGATTCCATTCCAAAGATGAAAATCCACGTTTTTATTTTCAATTCCCTAAATAAAGAATCAATCAATGAATTTTTAAATTTTCGAAATTCTTGAAAAGCTTTAAAACTTTATTTACAAATCTTCAGAAATCTAAAAATTGTTTAAAATTTTTTTCACTTTAAAATTATTTTTGAATGTTTTTCAGAACTTCTAAATGTTTTAATAAATAATAAGTAGTAAAAGATAAATGTTTTTTATCACAAATTTTTCACTTTGAAGGCTTTTAATTTTTAATTGCTCAAGTCTTCAAGTCTGCATTTTGCAATTCTTGGATTTAAAAATGTCAGCTTAAAAATAAAAAATGAACAATTTTTGAAATAAAAGATTTTCGAACTACGCAATAGAATATTTTGAAGCACCTTATTTCACTTCATCTAAAAGCTTATATATCTCTTCAAAAGATGAACGCTTCCTCTTGTTTTCCTTCTACATTTTCGTAATGCCTGATCACACCTGGTTACAAAACGCATTATCTAAACACTGAGTGACTGAAAGCGAACTGAAGCCAATGTCCTGCGACAATTTTGCCACTGACTGAAAATTACTGAAGCAAACGACGCGATTAACTGCCGAAGATACTATCTGTTTTTTTGATACACTCCTCTGTTTTTGTTTAGTTGCTCCGCTGACCTAGGAGCGTCACTCTGTCGCCCCCTTTGGACCTCTTTCTCGTCTGTAACGGGAACTTTTCTTGTTGTTTATGAATCAATCTTTAAATAGATATCTTTTATTAAGTTAATGTTTAAAAAATATATATTTTCATATTTAAAGAGCTTAAAGAATGTTTATCTATACACTTAAAGTAGCTTCATACGTTTTTTTAGAATTTAAATACTTTAAAAAATTCTTTGAAATGAACAAGAATTGACATTACGCCGCTACGTGAGGTTTCAGCCGCGGGATGGCATTAGAAGGCAGCCCCTTCGAGCCTTGATTAGGGAGTGCGTGGTGGTTGCTAGGGATCGATAAACATCGATATATATTGTGACGAGGTGGATTTCACCTGTCACTTAAATAAATGTCAACTAACCTCACTGGCTCCGGGGTACATAAAAGCAT
>JAAAKG020013778.1:0-20798 GCA_010014905.2 Druon quercuslanigerum | reverse complement strand
TAACCCCTTCCTCACACTACTCCCCTTCCTACCGACTGAGTCACGCCTACCCCGAAAATGAAACAGCTTAATGGTGTAATAATAATAAGAATAATATAGACATTTTTTAATTTGTTAAAGAATCTTTTTATCCCAATTTAACGAAAATTAAGAGGGAAATATTTCCCGAAAATGTAATCGAAAATTTCTTTGGAATATTCTCGGGCGAAATCTCAATATTTTAAAATTTAAGATTTCAATAAAAGTTCAATCACCCCTTATTGAAAGAAAAATGAATCACGTTCAGAACGTCGTTCGTATTTATAAAAATAGCTTCAGTGGGAAATCCTCAGTTCTATTTTAATTCTCAAAATCAATAGTCCTTTAGATTTGTAAAAATGGCCGTGAGCTTGCATTGGTTCATCGTTTTATTATTATATTATATTGGCGTTTATTTATTTATATTTTACTTTAATTTTTATCTGGATCGTCTAACAATTACTTACTGACAAAGAAAGACAATAATTGCCGGCCAATTATTGTTTGCAATATTATTTCCAATATTTGCAATATTATTTGCAATATTTGCAATATTTATTTGCAATATTATTTTCAATTAAAGAACTTTAATTATAAAGTTTATTTCTAAAAGAGAAATGTAAAATTTCAAATTATTTATTAATGATAAAGGTGAAAATATTCTGTTCACAATGTTAAGAACAAGCGTTTTAAAATATTTTTAAATTTATTTGAAGAGAATATTTAAAAACCTTTCTAAAAATAACATTATTATTGAATATATAATTCCAATTGTCAAAATTGCCTAAATATATTTTAAACTATTCTATTAAATATAAGAAATTATACCATTTTGTCGAAACTTTATCTCTTTGACAGAGATTTAAAATTTTTTGATTCAAATCGCAAAAATTTGGTTGAAAATTAAAATCTTTTTTTATGAGCATTTATACGTTTTGTTTAAAAAATCAACTTCTTTGATCAATTTAAATCTTTTCTATTGTTGCTTTTAAGTTTTTTTGTTTAGAATTCTTTTTTAAAAAGATTTAATTACTTTAATTTAAAAGTAAAAGTACCTGGTTAAAAATTTTTTTTTTCTTCAAAATTTGTTGATACAAACCTCTATTTATATAATTAGTTCTTAGTTGATCAGTCAATAAGAATTTAAAAATCAGAAATTATTATATTGTAATATATGTTTCGCTGAAAATCTTTTCTTTAATTATATACTGATATTTTCGATTTTATAAAATTAAAAATTGATATAGTAAAAAAAAGCCTAGGAACATTTCACATTATAAAAAAGTTTCAATTTTGTAAAGTGTGTCGCTTAATGTTAAATATTTGAAACTTATAAAAAGTGCTTTAATAATTATTATTTGTTTAAATAATTTGTTCATATTGGGCATGTAACGTTCTTTTATTCAGTATTATTTCATTTTATCAAAATTTCGTTTAATTTTTGGTGCTGAAACTATTTATTAAATTTTTTCAAATTTTTTTACATTTTGATCATTTATGATTGAAAAAGTATCAGGATTGTGCGAAATTTGACACGACAGTTTTTCAACGGATCTCCACGTTTCGAGACCCCCTGAATCCGAAAATCAAGTTTTTACGATCGCGTCTGTCTGTCCGGCTGTCCGTCTGTAAATAGGATAATTCTCGAAAAAATCAACGGATCCAATGGATCTTTGGCACATGTTTTTATGGTCCTTAAACAAAGGACGATTTCGCTAACCAGCAATTTTGGATACACATTCAAAAAGTAAACGCATTTTGAAAAATTTTAAAACCATTTTTTTTAGATTTAAAACTTTTATTTAAGGCTCTTTATTTTACTTAGAAAGCAAAACAATTCATCCTGATAACTTTTTCCGCTAAAAATAAAATTCTCAGAATTAGCCAAACAACGCATGATATGAAAAAAGTTAAACAAAATAAAAACATGTTTTTTTGAAATTCCTACAAGGTTATCATTAAAACTTTTCGAATTTCCTTAGAAACATATGATACGTGTATTAACTAAGCACTTGTAAAATATTTTTTCGTTGAGCTTCCCCCTCCCCCCCTCCCTTTGGTCAGGCCTAAATTATTTATATTTTATTTTTTACTTGAATTACGTCTAATTTTATAACTACATAATATGGTATTGTTTTATGTGTCAAAATAGCAAAATTTCATTTTTTAAGTCTTGCCAATAATGTTGAATCTTTCATTCTGTTGTGGTAAAAATTGTTTTATGCCTAATGTTTCTTTTGAAATATCAATTTTTTAGATTTTAGTAAGTACAATTATTTAAAAAATAAAATAAATTTATTTAAATGCAAAGTAGAATTAAAATGATTAAATAATAGCGAGGATACAAACAAATTAAACTTTGCCGCACCAGTCGCAGGCTGCCTTTCCTTACCCTAGCCTTCGGACGTTTTTAGTAAACTTTTAATTTCTAAATATAATATAAAAAATATTTCCTAATTACCATCAAAAATTCGTTTTTAATTATAGGCAGATCACACTTTCTTAAATTGTCTTCAATGTATATTGTCGCCTAAGTCTCCATTGTATTTAGTAACATGAATGTTAGATAATGAATTGGTTCTATGCTGCATAACAGTCCACGAATTGCAGCATATTTTCCACATTTTCAAAATCCATGAGTTGCGCGCAAAAAAAATGAAAAGAAAGGATTGAAAACCATTTTCAAAAAACTCCCTATCATTTTGACAGGTCTCATCTATAAAAGAACATGCCAGCCAATGCTGTTTGGATTGTTTGGAATTCTAAAGATTGCACACTGCTTCCGGCATGATACCCAATCAGCACAACCTCATTTTTTCTTAGAAAAAATCCAAAAAGAATACTTTCTAAGGATAAAAAAATATTGAAATTTATTCAATTTCTCGTGGAAAATGAAGACTTGAAATTGGTTAATTACCACATTTTAAATTTAGCATTGTAACATTTGAAAGTAAAACTGATTGTGCTTAGGAAAAATTACATCAGGAGTTGAACCGTATTTGCGTTGAGGTAATTCCAGAAGATGTTTCTTTCACAAGAGAAGACTTATCAAAAATTAAATATAGAGAAACAGTGATTCAAGGTTCGTTAAGGTTGTTTCCCAACGTACCACTTGTTGTACGGAAAGTAGAAGAAGTACTTGAAATAGGTTGAGTATCGCTCTATTTGTTCGAAACTTTTTGTAAATGGATGTCTACTTGATTATCGAAATTATACTTTTATGTTCACGAGGCGACGAAAACTACAGGTCTGGTGTCCTTTAATTTGATCCTGATAGATTGCCTCATGAAGAAGTCGTAAAAAGAAATTTGAACGATTATATGCCCTTCAGTAGTGGTCCAACAAACTGTATAGGTTTAAATTTAACTAAAATTAAGGAAGCAACATAACATTTAGTAGCTAAATTTAAAAGACTTTAACGCGTGGGGATTGCTGCGCTTTCAAGTTTGAGCGCACTTAAGTCTCACATCCTTTGGATCTTGTGCTTAATGTTTGGATATTTATTCTTTGCACTCGAGATGCTTAAACAAAACTTTAGCAAAATCATCAAGTTTATTTTATTGCCTTCAAAGTAGGTCCCTTGCAAAATAATACACTTATGCCAGCGAATAATCCAATCATCAAAACATTTTTTTAAACGTATTTTTCGGAATCGACTTCAGTTCTCGCCGCGATTTATCTTTTATGTCTTCTATCGACTGAAAACGGGTGCCTCGATGTGGTAATTTCAGTTTTGGAAAGAGAAAAAAAGACGGCCCGATGGTAGTGTTGTGAGATGGTCTTTCGGAAGTAGTCGAGCAGCAACACGTTTCATGCCCAAACAATCGTTTAAAATGATATAAATTGATTCGCGAGAACAAGAAAGTTTACAAGATATCTATATGAAACATAAATGACTATTTTTAGGCACCATTTTCTTTCTTTTCCCTATTTAAACTTCAGTTAAAGACGTTTATGGCCGATCAGAGCGAGGCAAACTTTCCACCACATCTTGATCGCTTTTGAATATACTGTACCACTCATATGCACATGTTTTTGATAAGTTTGATTCACCGTAATCATTCCGCACAAGAAATACCATTTGCAATGCAAAATTCAAGACAAATTCTTAGTTCGACATTCATATTCATTGGAAAAATCTTAAAACACCCTAGAGATAAACTGATAACATCGCGCACTGTGAACAAAACAAATGGCAGATCGCGCTCGAAATTCGGGTCGGTATATAGGACAGAGGTGCCAACTTAGCGTCATAAAGGTTTTTGACAATTTTTTTTATCAGCAGGCTTTTTGAGTTATCAATTCCCGGTACTTTTTTTGACAGACACATTCTCACAGTGACATAAATCGCTTTCTGTTATGTCAATAATAGGAATTTTTGCATAGTAACTTTTAGGAATAATATAAAAAGTCTTGCAAGTCTTCTTTAACACTTTTTAAGTATCTCGCATCTTTTGACGCAATACCGCAACTTTTTATTTTTTGTACATTTTAATTTGGATACACAAATTGAAAACGACGATTTCTGTTGAATATTAATCAATACAAGCTTTGTAGTACGTTTTAATAAGTGAAAATCCTCATCAAACTTGTCTCATTATTTTGCATCGATTGGCTTTTAAACGTTTTTCATGTACCTTTCGTCAATTTCTTTAAAAGTGATTGCATTATTTTCGCGATGTTTGCGATAGTATGTATAAGATCCTTAAAGATTGTTTTTTAACAATGCAATTTTATGTTGTTATGAAAAAGAAACGAAAAACTGTCAAATTTTTTTCTTTTATGTTTCTTAAGACGCCATAAACTTGTACTGTGGAGTAAAAAAAAATCTAAAAGAATTTTATCGATATTTTTTCAAAAAACTCGGGACTAACGTGGCATCAAAAAAAGCTTCAAGGGACGAGAGATTCCCTTTTTTTGAAGTGTGAGCATAGGCAGAAATGGAATATAGAAGAAACAAACCGTGAAATTTTGGATAAATTTACAATAAATATTTTAAGAAAAACCGCTACAATTTTGTTGCTTTCCAAATTTTTTTAATCTTCCAACATATTTCGGAAGAGGACGGCAAGGTATATAAGAATCAGAAAGAGGTGTCTCAAAACCTGTATTATATAGAAAAATATAATACATTAATTGTTATTATTTAAATACGCATTTCCTTGTAAACAAACTGCAAATCTGTAAGACATGTACAGTTTTATTCTCTTGGAAAAACAGTTATTTCGTTCCAGATTTTATCTAATAGCGACCCTATTTCTAGTTTTTATCCTTACTGGCCTTCTCATGCTCCTAAAAGACCTAATTCTTCTGAAAGTTCTCTTCCTCCTAGCAGATCTCATTCTCTGAACTCTCCGGTCAGGTATTAACCTCCTGCATAGTTTCCTGTTTCTATCAGAAAAAGGTCTCCTCCTGCCAGAAATTTTGCTTTCTGCATACTTGGGTATGATTTTTGTGTTGTTTTGTGTCATTCGGGTTGTTCCCAATGCGAAAGCAGACTGGCGATTTAAAATTTGAAGATAAGCTTTTCCTCGTGATAAACTAATGAAGGCCACGTGATGACTGTGTCACGTGACTAGATTTTTAACTTATTAACTTATTAAAATTTGGCATGATAAATAAAAGGTACTCAGAAAGACAATTCTGGCCCTAAATTTTGATAATTATGAAAAAAGAATTTTAATTATTTGCAAAAAAACTTGTTTCATAATTATAAAAACTTAGGACCAGACCCCCTCTCTCAGTTCTTCTTATTTAGAATCCCAAATTTTCAACACGATGTGGAACTTCGTGTTAAAATAATTTAAGACATAAACAAAGTTTTGATAATGTAGGTATCTGTTCACATGACCAACTCGTCACGTGGCCCTAAATGGATTGGAATTCGTGTAACCCTTCTGCCCATGGCACCTGCAGAAGAAATGGTATTAACGACGTCCAACTCTAACGTCTTAGCAATATTGATGAAAAATAATACACTTCTTCGTGGAGTCTATCAAGAAATATTTTACTCTAAATATCAGACTAAAAACGGGCAAGAATAAAAATCTACAGTGACGCGATTAACGTAAATAAAAAATATCAATCTAAATTAAGACCTTCTTTTGACCTAACCTAACCTAGTAGTTTTTCTTATTTTTGGTTTTATTTTAACTTTCGCTGGTTTCCTTATTATACCGAGTAATCATTATATGTCAAATCAAAAATTATATACGTTAGTATGAAGACCCGCAAAGAATAAATACGGCAAGGCGACCCCAAAACACAACAATAGGCCTTATACTAAAGAAATTTCAAACTTACTGAACCGTTCCGTATTTGAGAAAATTGGACGACTGCTTAAATTTTTATCTTGCGATCAAGAAATGTTACACTATACATTAAAAGATATACAAAAAATATGCTTAACCTACTTTACCTTTATTTTCAGGTGTATATTATTTCATTATAACTTTAGAATAGCGCGAAAACAAAAGAAAGTATTTTTCTCCTTCAGAGAATAAATCCAACAACAGGCGACACTGTTTTAAGTTATTTCTTCAAATTTGTCTGAAAAAATACATACCACTTTCGTAGGTAACAAAGAAAAATTTCCATTGATACTTGCCCAGGAATTGAACCCTAGTCCTCCTGCACGAAGGCCTAATGGTGCTACAAATATCCAACTTCATCGTCAGGTAGGAAATTCCGTTTCGGTTAAGAATAGCCTGTAGGAATATTTTCATCGCTGGTCAAAGCTATCGATTTTGCCTTCTCGCAGACTTCTTAATTTAGATTGTCCCTCTAAACTGAGTACATTTTCAAGTTTCGTAACAAGCGATCTCTCTGCATGTACGTGAGTTGCAAGACTCTCCGAGACAGGGTCACTAACTCGTTGTTGATACAGATGATGATATAATAGTGCAATATTTAGTTGGTAATTTTAACTCATCGCTTGTGCACAATAAAATGCATAGTTATCTTGTGGTTCACTCAATTTAAAACTTTTTTAAAATATGAATTTGATGCATCTTATCGCATTTGAAGTTCTGTAGAACCATGCAATTACAATCCTGATATATTAATTAGATTAAGCGATATAAAGATAATTCTACCAGTATTGCACCAGAAGTGAATACAGTTTTATCAAATCTATAATAATTTAAATTTATCAAACACACTTGTATTTAGGCACATTTAAAATTGATTTGAATCATCCATTTTCGATCTAATTTTACTCATAATTATTATTACATATTGAACACTAGAATTTGACTAGTCCCTCATTATTTTCGACTAGTAAATAATTTAGTAAATCAACTGGCCCAAAATTTTTAATTGGTTGTTTATTTCAGCTCACTTGAAGTCAAGAAAGGTGATCACCGATATTTTAAAAGATTCAATTTTTTAGGAAAATGTTACCAGCCCCCTTTTCGACTTGCGATAACTCCAACAATTTTGTAGCGCAAAATTTTGAGTTAGTGTTCTTTGTGGTTGCGTTCGGAGTGCTATTTGAATCCGCGTGGTTGAATAATAAAATTTGAAGGGTTTCTTTCATATAAAACCTAATTTCTAATTCCTGAAGAACTTTGAATTTTGCAGCGTGTCAGAAACATTTAGATGGTTTTTTTTCTAAAGAAAATGTTTAATTAGCAGCATTATGTGGAATGTTTCGGACTAGGAACCCTGTTAACCGGAGATTAGGGCGACTATTTCTTTTATTTGACACAACAATACTCAAAATATTCGTACACGTTATAGATTAAGGTATAAATAGTTGTCTGCAGCATCATACACTTTATAATTCAACTTCTTGAAAAACATTGTGGGACTTTCCCCCTTGTTTAATAATAAACGCCTCAGCAGATTGGATCAACTCATAACACTTGACAAGTGGGGCGATCTACTCAAAGAATAAATCCATACAATTAAAATCCAACTTCACTTACGAAATTATTTTGAGTTCCACATCTTTGTAATGTAAAGTTGAACTCTAAAATTTCCTCTCTAAAATTTCATAGTACAAAATTTAAATATTGGATATTAAAAGCTTGCTTGTTAAATTAAAAAAAAATCTAATAATTAAGAAAAAATGTTGAGCTTTAGTGGATAAATGACAAAGGAATAATGGTTACACTATTGCAAATTTTGTGTACAACTTTTATGGAATCGAAGTTACTTTAACTTTGCTTTTTTAACAGTTACGAAATTCTCCATTTAGTATCAGGATTGTAATTCTTATGAGGAAATATTATATAAGATTCCACCGCATTTATTAGGTGTAGTTTTCTCCTTGAAATAAACACTAATGAAATGTAAATATAAGAGAACGATAAGATTTGACGCATAAAATCTAAGATATATACAATCATATGATCATATGATATACTATATAATTATATGAAGAACTAGAATATCCGGCAGTTACACTTTTAACAAAATTCTTGAATAATAAAATAATTAAATTTTCCTCCGATCAAGAAAAATGATCGTTATTTCTACTCTTGTCCTATTCTTGGCGGTTGTTCTTATTTCTATTGGTGAATATATAATTTTCAGTACATTCTTAAGATTTATAAAAAATAGAATGTTTTACGTAATCCATATTCTGTCACAATTATTTGTTCCAATTTTCATTTAATATTTTCTGTAATAAATGCTAATTTAGTCTATTTTTCCTTGGAAGAATCCACAAAGTGCGTATGAAAGAAATCGAATTTGAAAATTCTCCATATTAATACAAAATTCGTACCATATGTTTACGTATCCATATGATATTGCCCTAAAGGATTATTAACAAACTTCTTAAAGAACTATTTGAAACTACATCACAGCGCCAAAGGAACAGTTGGGGTAAGGGGTAAAACGTGATATGATATATAAGGAGTATACAAATTTGCATATAATTTTTTACAAGCATATTGCCTAAACACAGAATAGCTACAAAATGTAAAAAAGGATCTGGGATTCAGTTTAGGTAGAAAACTGAAAATCTCTTTTTGCTATTCGGTTTAAAATCCTGCGATTTCTGTGGGCGAAATTGGATTAGGTACAGAAGAGGAAACTATGCCCCAAAAATTAAAATCTGAAAAAAGGAAAATTCAAATTTCGGTTTCTTGTTTCAGGTTTAAGTTTGCAATTTGACTGTTTACCCAATGGGGCCCCTATTCCTCGTACTTTTCGTCAGAAGTCTTCTCAGTCTCCTGAAACACATAATTCGCCTGAAAGACAAAATTCAACTAAAAAACATTATTCTTCTGAAAATTCTATTTTACTTGCCACACATCATTTTTCGGGCTCTCGGATCAAGTATTCGCCTCCTGCCGAGCCCCCTCTTCGTATTAGGTCCAGGCCTCCTGCCGCGCATTCTTCTTATCGTATACTTGGATATGAAGTTAAACAACTGAGAAGTATTCGGCTTATTCCCAACACGAATCCCAACCGACAATTCGAAGTCCGACGATACACGTTTCCTCGCGATAAACCAATTAAATTGCAAGGATGTGGTAATATCCTTCTACCCATGGCTACGGAAGAAAAATTGGTATTAGCAACATCCACTGGGGACGTTTTAGCAATATTTGTGAGCAATAATACACTTCTTCATGGATTGTATCAGGAAATACATGAAGATGGATACCTTATAAAAAAACGGGTGAAAATAAACATTCACAGCAGTGCGATTGATGACATGACTCCAGAAGAGTGCAAAGAATCTCCCGTAAGCAACCGAATCTCGAAGAGATTTCAGATCTTATTTTTAGGAGACGTGTCTTAACATAAATAATTACACCCAAAGAGATGTAAAACTGCAGACAATATTGTCACTCGTAATAAAATATTATAATTTATGAAATGATTCATTGATTAATTTGGAAGTTTTTGTCGGATCTTTTCATAAATCTGGAGTATTAGGAAAAGGTTATTAATAATAAACTTCTGGGTGACAGGAAAATTATAGTGTTTACTTTCGCGCATG
This sequence comes from Druon quercuslanigerum, assembly GCA_010014905.2. Taxonomy (NCBI): domain Eukaryota; kingdom Metazoa; phylum Arthropoda; class Insecta; order Hymenoptera; family Cynipidae; genus Druon; species Druon quercuslanigerum. The sequence goes on along the minus strand of JAAAKG020013778.1, from coordinate 10,822 downwards.
ATTTAATTATTTTTTTCAAATGTAAAATACATGCAAGAACAAAAGTTAATGCCCTCTAAGAGTATTGCGCTATAAACCAACACACAGTTAATAATGAAAAAACTAAATACACCATATTTAAGAAAGGTTGGATTAGCGCAAAACTCCTTAGCCTGAAATATGATGATATCATTATTTATTATTAATTGTGCCTCCTTTGAGAGAGAAGTGACTTCCATACTTCTTTTAGGAACTGGATTCACCACCTTATGACGAATAAGCTAACTATTCTGCACCTAATTGTTATTTGTGAAATTCTTTTATTGCATAAAGTTAGTAGTTGAGTGTATACATAAAATAATAAAAACATCGTAGCTTCTGATTAGATCGACACTGTTGTTAATGAAAGACGCGCCCTCGGAAATGTTTTTAGTGATTAATTAGGACAAGCGGTTTGGAATGATAGATATATAAATGCTATGCAGGAAAATGATTTGTTAGGAATAATGCCTATAAATAATCTTGTTTAAATGTGTATTTTCTAAGTTTTGTGGAATGAAATGATATTGGAAATCAGAATACTATTTATCATAGCATGCTAAACTCTGGCTAATGGTACAAGTAGTGTGGTAGAAGCTACGTTCTGGGACTTTTTAATTGGCATTCTAAGTTACCACGATAATAATGGTGACCATGGTGGGTGAGAAAATAGCGCATCAGAATTCTGTGGAGGAGGACTCGGATAGGAATTTTTCAATTTAAATTTCTCTACGTAATTGAACCAGAGCTCAGGTGGTTCGAAACCCACCTTAAGCTGTAGGTCCCGCCAGGAAGAGGATAGTTACGTACCAAGGTAAAGGCTCCATGTTGAGGGGACTAGCCTTTAAGGTCGAACTCGATTATTAGGAAGAATCGAAAATGAGTCAGCGATCTCTTTGCGCTCGAGGCACCTAATGCGTAAGAGATTATAAAAGTCTCTTTTTGTTTTGATTTTTCGTTAGGGCCTACATTCTTTATAAGCAAATCCCACTTCTTGAACAAACAGAACAGAAATCTGAAGAAGTTCTTGGAACTATACTATATATTTTATTTAAATTTACTACGTATCTCATATCAAACGGATCTTCCAAATGGATTTTTTAGAACAACTTTTGCAGGTTTGCTATAGATGTTGTGTAACAGCAAGTTTGTAATGCTACAGGGTAGCGATTCAAGATCTGTATTTAACCTGGACATTGGAGAACACCCTGACAAAATAAGTGCGTCTGCTCTTGATAAAATTAACTGCATATAATCGATCCTCTACAGAAATGAATTTTACTATGAAAGTTCTCTGAGCAATTTTTTGAATCAAATGTTGCACTTTATTATGAATTAAATTAGTTCTCGTATTCGCAAGACTCTTCTGTCGACAGCCGAAAATAGGAATTAGAAAGTTGCGACAGCCGGGAATCTCTCAAAATAAATGATCCGTATGTAATACTCGTCTTTAGTTGGAAACTTGTTTCAATGTATGTGTTCTTGATCCAGTCCTGGTTAATAAATTCAATGTACGTACAAATAAAATATACTGAAGATTTACATGACCATTACAAATTAAATGTAATTCCTGCGATCCTAATCTTCTGTCTTTAATATCATCTCCATTGAACTGTTAAAAGCAGTTGAGTTCGCAGCCACACCCTTCTTTGAACATTTGATCATCTTTGAATATACATCTACCAGCTATCAGGTCGATATTTGTTGTGTATAGGAATGAATTAATTTCCATTATGGTATCTGGACGTTTTTGAAATTTAGTTGTTGCGTAAAAGTGTAAACTAAATTAAACATTAACATTTTTAGTTATGAACAAGAAGAAAAAATACCTAATCTGTTGCAAGGATATCAACCAAACAATATCAATTTATTATGCAAAACTTTGATTATTTAACGTTAAATAACGTCGATATAAAGAAATCATAAACTTCCTGCCATAACTGTTTCTCCAAAGACTAAAACTTTCGCTTTCCAAATTATCTGTTCTTTTAAAAAGTAATCATGCTTCTCCCACCCAATTGCTTATTACCAACGCTCAACCTAATTGTTTGGAACGGTGAAAAACACTTTTTTACTTCCTTTTCTATGCAATTTAGTAAATTGAATAATAGTTATTATTGAGAACATTATAATATTAGGATTGAATTATCAATATTAATTAATTATGAATAATTTTGATACAAAAGTAATGAATAATTTAGATAATCAATTTATCAATTTAAATAATTGTTTTTCCTTTACGATAAATATTTTATTTATATAATTTTCTCAATAGTTAATCTCGTAATTAAATTATTTGACACATAGAAATACATACACAACCATCTAATAAAAAAACTTTTGTAGAAGAATGGGACAAGACAAACTTGAAAAAAAAAGATTTAAAAAAATTGGTGCAAAAGCAGCACAAAATAATTGTAGGAAGAACTAGATTAAAAAAGATTAGAGCAAAAACAAGATTAGATTTTCAACACAATAATTGGAGGACCTCATTGTGATAAGACTTATCGCAATGTAATTCGTTAATTTATAAAGTTGACCTTGTCAATATAAGCGACTTTATATAATTATATAATTATATAATAAGTTGTTTGGTGCGAGAAAAAATAGGGATTTAAAATACTTTTTCAAGTTTTATTTTTTAAGCACAACTATTTTATTGAACAGATATTAGCATATCTTAAATAAGTTTACAGCATTAAATATCAACGAGTCAAATTTGTATGTCATTTGTTGTAAAAATTAAAAAAATGATAAATTTGTAGCAATTATTAACCCACCGTATAATTTTTTTAGATAATCAACTATAGAACTTTGACAATTTAATGAAAATGTCTCTTACAGCACATATTTAGAGATCTAAAAAAATTAGAGTTCTGAAATATCAGAATAAATGTTGAAAAACATATTTTTGTGAAATGTTCAAAGTTTTATTTATAAGTATCTCAGGAATCCTCCAAATAGTTATAAAATTGCCTGAAATCCATAAAAATATATTTCTTATACCAAAAGGCATGACAATTTAGACTGTAGAGTTTCGAATTACGTACATTTTTTCTGCATATCTGATTACGTGTTCAACAAGACTATTTAATTTGATAATCATTGTTTTAAAGTCTGAAAAAATGCGTGGAATTTTATATAATGTCCATTCAGTTTGGGAAATAAATTTAAAAAATGTAAAGTTTTCCTATCAGTAATTTGAAATTTGTTTTATCTCTTATTTTTTGTTGTACAAAAACATTATCGCTCTTTTGTGATTATTAAATATTTTATGTTCCGCTATCATTATATCAAGTTGACGAGACAGCTATGTAAAGAAACCTGGAAATTGTTTATAAAAAATGCGGAAAATTTAATTTTCAACTAATTGTCGACTTTAGAGCATCTAGTTCTTCACCATTTAGATCTTTTATATCGTTATTATTAACATTTTAATTAATTTTAACACAAAAACTTATGACGATAAAAGTGGCAAAATACAAATAGGATATTGTTCCAATTATCTAAAGTTATTGTGCTAACTCGATAGACATTGGGATTGAGTGGCATACAAATAGTCGAAAGACGAATCGCTGGCCGTACTTTAAATCTTTAAAGGCACGCGACGGATATTGGCCATACAGAACTATGATTAAAAAATGGAACACCTGCTGGGAAAGACAATATCGTGACCGATGTAAAAAGCCGAATGCACAGATGATATACTCACAAGAAAAAACGGAGGAGAGACGAGGGTTACTATACATGCCCTAAGCTACCAAGGGCCGCCTGAAATCAAACAGGAGATGAGAGAGATTGCACAAAAACAACAACTCAGCAACAAGAAAATTTAAAGGCTTATAACGTTGACGGAAAGGGACGCGGGAAAAGCGACGCGATTCAAAGTAATAGATAGAACGTTATATCACTACGATGGCGCAGCTTTCAGAATTTACCTGCCGCCTGACGTTACCGAGAATATTATATGGGCATGATGTATCTCATACGGATATCCAGGACCTGGGAAAACCTACTGGATAATACGAGAATCGTTTTATACACTAAAATTAGCAAAAGTTACGCGTCTGCTGTTGGCAACGTGTGACTCATGTCAAAGAAACAAAATATCTACTTAAGCCTCTCAGGTTATCCAAGAACCCCTGCTATCAAAAAAATCACTAGAGATCGTGTCAATTGACTTTTATGATCCTCTAACAAGAACAAAATACGGATATGAATATCTCTTGGTCATGATAGATACTTTTACGAAGTATACGAAACTCTATTCATTACAAAAAGCAACGGGTGAGGTGGCGATAAAACATTACAGAAATTTGAACAACTCGTGAGGAAACCACAAAAGGTGCTTTCGGACACAGGCATCCGATTAGCCAGCCACCGATGGATGCAAGTAATAAATAAGAAAGGTATAAAAGTCATTCTCACCTCCATACGACATCCTCAGGACAATATGCTTGAAAGAATAAATCGCGAACTGGCTCGACTATTCAGATCCCTCCTACCAACCGAGCAACACAGTGAATGGTGTTTACAATTAAGCAACATGGAAAGCATCATTAATGAGTCACATCAAGATATAACAGAAATCACCCTTACGAAGCCCTAATGAAGTATAAGCCAAATAGATGGTGAACCGACCTTCTGCCGCGCTTCCCACGTCAGCCGGAAACGAATCGGCAAGAGCAATTAGTGGAGCTGAGGGAGCGTATTAGGAAAAAGAGAACGAAGAAATTGGAAATACGTAACATTGAAAAGAAAGGACTAACTTTCGGAATCGGAGAATGTGTGCTGGCAAAAGCCTGCAATGTGTCGAACCCCGCTACAGGAACGATGGGAAAATTTCTGGCACTTTATGAAGGGCCATACAAAATCAAGAAACGAGTGACCACCAATGTCTACATCCTGTGCAGCACAGAAACTAAGGAGAGGGTACAGTACTACGCGAAAGATTTCAGAAAATATTTGTGTCTGAAAAACTGAAAGTTCGGATTAGAAAATTGACGTATAATGGCAAGTTCGGTATAAAAGGACCTCCCGAAAATTCGGGTAGGTCTTTTCGTAACTGAAAGCCCTAAAATTCCTGACGCTAGCAAAAGCGACATCGATTTAAGACCATGCCTGTCGATACAGTGCAACATGGACTTCGAGGAAGGAAACACAGTAAAGTTGATTTTCCGCGATTACAAAATGTCAAAATTAAGGAAAGCAAAATTAAGACATTGAATCTTAAAATTTTAATTGGTCTTTTTTCAAAAATGGCAATAAAGTAAGTAAAAATTTAAAATTTTGATCTATAAATGACATTAAAACGTTTGCTATAGTAAGGCTCAAATCCATAGTTATAAATTAACTTTCAGTATTCAGTATATTATATTTATTCTTAATGATTCAAATACTTAAAACAATTTTTCGTTGGCGAGAAAAAATTAGAAATTAATCAAGAGTGAAACAGGAATTTCAAAGAATCAAATTTGTTATGCAAAATTCGTTGTTCGCAAAACAACAAAATATTATATAAATCGTTACATCAACAGCAGAGAATTTACCGAGTATATTTTCTTTCTTCAAACCCACTAATGAAATGTAAATATCTGCGAAAGACATCATCGATGCCTATAATGTATGAGATAACGATTCTAGGATATACTATTTATATAATTCGATAAAGAACTAGAATATTCAGCAGTTAGATTCTCAGTCGAATTCTTCATTTATACAATAATTAACTGTTTATGTAATAACAGAAGATGAGGATTCTTTCTTCTTTAGTCTTATCCTTGGCAGTTATCCTCTATTGTATTCGTAAGTATATCATTCACAGTATATTTTTGAGACATTCAACATTAAAATATGTATGACGCAATCCGCATTTTACCATAATTTTTTTTTTTTAATTCTATGTAATTTTGTCCAAAATGAATATTAATTTAAATTAATTTTATTCAGGTGAAATCTTGAATATGTGTGTTAAAGAAATGAAATTCAAATATTGCCCCTATTGATACAAAATTCATACTATATGTGCGAGTGCACATATGTCGACGTCGCGTTAAGTGAAACGGCGGTTTTTTCAAGTTCACTGTTAAAAATGTTTAGAATTTTACAACTCTGCTGCAATACAAGCTTGAGGTACAATTGCAAACATGGTATTCGAATGAGAAAATTGCAATTAATGTATTGTAAGTGTTGTAAATCGTGAAGTCACCTTCAAGCATTCATCGCCAAGTATTAGAGAATTTGTAAGGCGAAAATTGTGCACAAGGAAATCACGGAATTTATGGATGTCTCAGAATTTATTAAATTAAAGGAATTATCGAAATGCAAAGAATTCAATGAATTCATAGAAACCGAGGAATTCAAAGAATTTAAGGAATTTAGAGAAATCGAGGAATCGATAGAATTCAATGAACTTATAGAATTTAATAAATTCATAGAATTCAATGAATTCATAGAAATCGAGGAATTCATAGAAATCGAGGAATTCATAGAAATCGAGGAATTCATAGAAATCAAGGAATTCATAGAATTCCAAGAATTGAAAGAATTCCAGGAGTTCACAGAATTCCAAGAATTCATAGAATTCCAAGAATTAGCGGAATTTACCGAATTTATACAACTCTTCCAAGTCATTGAATTCATGTTATTCACGAAATTTAAGGAATTAAGCGAATTTACAGAATTCACAGAAAGAAAGAAATTTACGTAATTTATGGAATTTTCTGAATACACGGAATTCATGGACTTTACAGAATTCAAGAAATTCGTAGAATTCTAAGAATTCTCGGAATTCATGAAATTCAAGGAATTAGTAGAATTCAAAGAATTGGCGGAATTCATAAGATTTAAGGAATTTACGGAATTTCTAAAATTCATAGAATTCATGGAATTCATAGAATTCGCGTAATTCACGAAATTCAAAAAATTAGGCGAATTACCAGAATTCAGGTAAATAAAGAAATTCACGTAATTTATGGAATTTTCTGAGTTTAATGGAATTTAAGGTTTAAGTGGAATGTATGGAATTCATAGAATTTACTTAAATCACGGAATTCAAGAAATTTACTGCAATAACGGAATTTACTGGATTTTCTAAATTCACGGAATACATGGAATTAACAGAATTCAGGGAATTCGTTAAATTTACAGAATATAAAGAATTCGTTAAATTCAAGGAATTCGTAGAATTCAAAGAATTCGTAGAATTCAAAGAATTTAAGGAATTTAGAGAAATCAAGGAATTGATAGAATTCAATAAACTTATAGAATTTAATGAATTCATAGAATTCAATGAATTCATAGAAATCGAGGAATTCATAGAAATCGAGGAATTCATAGAAATCAATGAATTCATAGATTTCCAAGAATTTAAAGAATTCCAGGGGTTCACAGAATTCCAAGGATTCATAGAATTCCAAGGATTAGCGGAATTTACCGAATTTATACAACTCTTCCAAGTCATTGAATTCATGTTATTCACGAAATTTAAGGAATTAAGCGAATTTACAGAATTCACAGAAAGAAAGAAATTTACGTAATTTATGGAATTTTCTGAATACACGGAATTCATGGACTTTACAGAATTCAAGAAATTCGTAGAATTCTAAGAATTCTCGGAATTCATGAAATTCAAGGAATTAGTAGAATTCAAAGAATTGGCGGAATTCATAAGATTTAAGGAATTTACGGAATTTCTAAAATTCATAGAATTCATGGAATTCATAGAATTCGCGTAATTCACGAAATTCAAAAAATTAGGCGAATTACCAGAATTCAGGTAAATAAAGAAATTCACGTAATTTATGGAATTTTCTGAGTTTAATGGAATTTAAGGTTTAAGTGGAATGTATGGAATTCATAGAATTTACTTAAATCACGGAATTCAAGAAATTTACTGCAATAACGGAATTTACTGGATTTTCTAAATTCACGGAATACATGGAATTAACAGAATTCAGGGAATTCGTTAAATTTACAGAATATAAAGAATTCGTTAAATTCAAGGAATTCGTAGAATTCAAAGAATTCGTAGAATTCAAAGAATTCGCAGGATCCATACAATCTACGGAATTCGTGGGTTTTATGTAACCGAAGAAAATTTTTATAAATTCTGTGAATTTCGGTAATACCATGAATTCCATGATTTTCTTGAATTTCACGAATAACTCAAATTCCGTGAACCGTTTTAATTCCTAAATTCCATTAATTTCATTAATTACGCGACGTCCATGAATTCCATGATTTCCATGAATTTCACGCATTGCATAAATGCCGTCAATTCCATTATTTCCATCATTACTTTCTTGAGATCCGTAAATTCTTTGGATTGCGTAAATTCAATAAATTTTACAACTTTGTGGATTTCTGTGAATTTCTTTAATTTCGTGAATCGCGCAAATTTCCTGATTTTCTGGAATTCCGCGACTTTCGCAAATTCCGTGAATTCGTTGAATTCTGTGAATTTCATAAATTTGGTGAATTCAATCAATTTGGTAACTTTCTTGATCCCGTATATTCCAGCGAATTCCGGAAATTCTATAAATTTTGGGAATTCCATGAAATCCGTGAATTCCGGGCGTTCTATGAATTCCGTCAATTCTGTGAATTTTACGAAATCTTTAAATTCCATGAATTAGTTGAATTCTAGAAATAGGCGCGTTATGTACTACATTAATAAAACTTTTGGTTTCCTCATAACATGTATTTATTTTCTCTTCTAGAAACAAGTCATCTGAGAAATGCCGACATTTGGAAACTACAATATAATATATAGTTTTAACATAAATTTTCAACAGTGTTTATATTCGTTGCCAGAAAACCATTTAGAATTTCAAATTAACCAGTGCCTTTATGATTAAACCTGCAACAGCTTCGATTTATCTTTTTCAAGCATTCTGGATTTTAATTAAAAATAGACCAATAGCCAGAGAGTAATTTCGTGTGGGACTTTTAAAGACTCTGAATCAGTATAGCAATCCCTTTTTATCAGATACAAGATTTTCTGTTATGAATCAAAATGATACAAATATTTTCAAATCTTTTAAATTTATCAACAAAAATTAACAATTTATAAGAAGAAAACAAATAATATAAATTATCCTGTGGGTAGACATCTTGGGTTTTATACAATGTATGTTAGTTTTCCAAAACTTTTGTTTTACTCATTATAAACTATTTTCCATTTGAAATACGGGTGCAGCTCAAACATGGAAGATTACATAACTTGGGATGTCAGTTTTAATATATTGAACAAGCATGTTTTTTCTGTAAAACTAATTAATAAAATGTAATTACCGCAGAAGGATAAACTTGCAGAATATAATCTAAGAGATAACGATTATAGGATATACTATATAAATTATTGCATTAATAAACTGGTTCGCTAATTATAAGCGATGAACATTATTTCTAATCTCGTCTTATCCTTTACGCTTATTCACAAATCTATTGATGATTATATAATTTTCAATACATTTTTATACAAACTACTTTTTTAAATTTTACGTAAGTTCATCTAAAATGAGCCCTAATTTAATCGAAGTTTATTCAGGTCTACTCTAAAATGTGTAAATTATTTATTTCAATCTTGAAGTATATTTTATTTTTAGTGACTTAACACAAATTTTGTTTTAAGATTTTACTATTTGCTTGAAATTTTAACTATTTTGCAGAACAATTGTTTTTTACATAGTCATAAAGGATCAAACAAAAAAAGAATTTTTAATTAACATAAATTTGACTAAAGATACCGTAATATTGTTTAATGGAAAATGCTTGTCCAGAAGTAGGGTACATTCAGAATAAAATAAAGAATCCAACAACCCATTTTTAGCAATTAACATAAAATGTTCTCATTGCAATAAACAAAATTTCTTTTTTCCCTTAAAAGAAAAGAAAAAGAACTTCTCCATTTAGACAAACGTAGAAAAGGGAAAAGAAAAATGAGAAGGCAACTAACCAAATCCCCTTTCCTCCGCCTTTAAAAAAATAATTTATACGTATTTCTTAAAAAATCGTTAAAAGAGACAAGGAAGAAGATTTGGTTGGTTTTCTTCGCATTTTTCTTTCCCTTTTTTATTTTTGTTTAAAGGGAGAAGTTTTTTTTCTTTTCTTTTCAGGGAAGAAAAGGAATTTTTTTCTGCAAATTGCAAAGGGTCGTTCGCTTCTTTATTTAATTTTTAGAAATTCTGCTCTTTAATTTGATTATTGGACGTTAATTAGGATTTTAAATTAAATTTCAATCTCACTTAAATTTCTTTAATTCTAAAGCTGACTTGGATTGAAGGTCATTCCCTATTTCAGGTACAGCATCGTGAAAGCTGTGCTGTTTCAGCTGTCTTGAAATCTTATTATTTTTTCGCCCTAATAAAGGTGCTGTATGAGTGATGAAATGTTGGTGACTTTATTTATAAATGTTTTTTTGTGGTTTGATAATGATAAAAACAAAAAAGACAAAAGAATTTAAAGATAGATTCTAAATATATTAAAGTGACTCACTTTTCTTTCTTTTTTTTTATTTTTATCCAAAGGGAGAAGTGCTTTTTCCTTTTTTTTTTTTTAGGAAGAAGAAGTAATTTTTTTTTCTGATTGCAATGTAACTTTTTTTGGTGATTGTCCACAATTATTTATTTTATTTTCAGGAATTCTGCTCATGAGCGTCACGTCACTCGTTCATGATACGTAAACTTGTCTAAGTGCGACGGAAAGAAAGATGAATGTGTTGTGAGGTTGTAGATTTTACAACGCACAAGAATCGATCGTAATTGTAAATTAAAAAGATTTCTAGCACCTCAGAGTTCGCACG
>JAAAKG020013767.1:0-20801 GCA_010014905.2 Druon quercuslanigerum | reverse complement strand
TACCGGCTCAGGGATCGAACCCCGGACCTCTGAGGTGAAGTCCGAGCGTCTAACCACTGAGCCACCGAGGCTCTCTGAAGTATAACATTGACTCTTGAAGTATGCAGACGTTATTCTATTTAGAAGGGACACTAAAATTTTGTTTTAAAACTATAATAATCTTTGTTGTTACAAAAAGTGTCTTATTAAAAATATTGTTATTGCTAAATGTGCTCTGAACCGTATTTTTCAGAAAATAAAAATAATTTGTGATTGTAGTTTTCATTTACACCAAACTCTCGCTTTCAGTCACCCCGTTCTTCGCCTTCCTAGAACTGCTGACTCTCGCAGTTTATCAGGGAAGCATTGCGAGAGTGGTTGCAAAATTGTACATATAGATATATATATATTCCAATTAAAAATGAGTCAGGCGGTCCTCACTGTTTAGGTTTCTATCCCCCCGAAATCAGTCCAAGGCTATTTGAAGGAAACCCCCGACACTTGACTAAAAGCGAGAATTTAATGTAGTTAATTTTTAATAAAGATTTAAAAAAAAACTATAGTCGACTGTCCCGGAGAAAATAGTTTTAACCTTAAGACTTCCAAAAACAGTATATATATCAACTATATTCTACTTCACTAGAATGTCGTTTCATTCTTACATAAAGATACATGCATCACTCGAGTTTTTTTAAAAATTATTTCTTTTTTAATTCAACTGCGTGATTACAAAAAAAAATCTGCTAGAAATAAATTTTGAAAAGAAAAAGCCGACTTTTGACTTTTTACTTTTTAAGAAAATAGTGGAATTTTTACAAAAATATTTTAATTTTCTACCCAAAAAAGACATGAATTTGAGAAAAATAGTTCACAAAAAAATAACAGAAAATGCAAATTTTCAACAACAACAAGTATCTGAACCCTATACAGAAACCTTTTTCCCAAAAGAGATGAATTTTAAATTAAAATTATGAATCATCAACCAAACAACTGACTTTTTAACAATAAATTTCAACTTTGAACGAAGTAATTCAATGTTTAACCAGAAAATAAGAATAAAAAGAAAAGCTGAACCGTCCACAGAAGATTTTCTACCAAAAGAGATGAATTTTCACACCTAAATTAAGAATTTTCAACAAAGAAATTGTCGTTTTTTTAAACTAATTTTTAACCAAAATAAATGAATTCTCAAAGAAAAATATAACATTTGATATTATTTCAAACAAAAACATTCGATTTGAAATCAATCGCCGGTGAATTCAACTAATAAAACACGAATTTTGAACAAAAAATATGAATTTTTAAACAAATTAATTATTTTATATAAAAAAAGTTGAATTTCTAACAAAGAAAAATTTGATCCTTTACTAAAACCAACTGGTTGAATTTGTTACTAAATTAGTTGAATTCTGAAGAAAAAATATGGTAGTTGATATTATTAAAACAAAATTTTTTAAATTAATCAATCAATTACAGTTTAATGAACCAAAGAAGACGACCTTTAACAAAGTAGCTAAATTTTAAATGATTAGAGATCAATTTTCTATCCATAATTGACGCATAAACAATAAATATCTCTTAGCAAGAGATACAAAAAAGCATAAAGTTACGATACAAGTCACTTTTTACAAAAGTAACACAGTTATCCCAAAAGTTTCAAATAACGTAACTTTTTCGTAACTTAGTTGCTTTTAATAAATTACTACCCAATTTTGTCTTTGGTACAAAATTTCCGAAGTAAATTCTCAAAATGTCTTTTTACAATCCAAACAGGGTATGTTATAGGTTTTAAAATGTTTGTAAAATTTATTTATTTTTTAAATATTTAAAACAAGTAAACCAGTAAGAATTTTTGTTTAAATTTGGAACAACTCATAATATAAAATTTACGAATAAAATATCTTAACCTCATCTTTCTCCATGTTTATTCTCCTCACAAATTATTTTTTCATACTTTGTACCTACATCATTGTTTGATCCATTTAAACGACCCTCAGCATGAAAGGTTATAAATTTCAAAAAATTCGCATATTTAAATTTCTAAATTCATTACAACAGCGACATTTTATTTGTACAATCATATTTTTTATTTATATTTAGAGACATAACTTTGTTAGGATTAAGAATTAGGAAGGTTGCATAAAATTAGTTTCTCCCTTAAAGATTGATCTTTAATTGTTTTTAAATTAAACTTGTTTGTAAACGTTTTAGGCGGTGTTAAAGTCAAAAATGTGACCCTTACATCCGCGATAAGTGAATTTAGGGAAAAACTTTTCGATCCAATTATGATTGTTTTTTACAGTTTACGTGATTTTTATTAATTTAACTGGATTCTAGTATCATTTCCAGGCAAAGCACGTTATTTTTAGATTCTTATCTTATCAGATATACAAATGACTGAATTTAAAACGTATAAAAATTGTCATTTCTACACTTATAATTTTATTTTATGATATAAAAATAAATTTTTTTAAATTTTTATTCTTTTTTTTTAAACATTCATAGTTTTATGATCCAAAAAAAAATCCAAAATGTTGAAAAGTACCGAAAATATAATGATCAAACTATAAGGATTCAGAACTTTTTAATTTCCGAAATATTCAATTCATAAAGATATGAATATGTATACATTAAACTTTAAAAGATCTATTCAATGTTTTGTATTATGCGCACATACTTGTAAAATAAAGAAGTTATTTTAACAAAAAAAATATTAAATATAATTTTGTTTGCTAATTAAATCTTGGGTAATTTTCAATGTAGCCATTTTGGGAATTTTATAATTTCCAAAACTTAAAATTAAAAAATTTTTAAAATTCGAGTTTTAAACATTCGGAATGTTTTTATAAATTTAGCATAATCATGTTACACGTCTTGTACATTTAATATAATTTTATGAAAATTCTTGTATGATATTCGTCATTTTCAGTTACAATTATGGAATGTTTTGCGAAATTGTAACGTTTAACGAAATACGTCTTTACATGTAACAGAAAATTATGAAACTTTCTTCATAATGTAAGGAAAATTTATGAAAATTCCGTTTCACTTTCGTGATTTTATGAAAAATATCTGAGAATTCTAAACATCTTTCTTAAATTTAAAATGCAGTTGCGTAAAAGCATTGGAAATTTTGTCACATTTTCCGTTACTTTTGTAACGTTATATCCTCGTGAATTTCAAAATATTTCTAACAATGCACATTTACAGAGTTTTAAATAAGAAAATTGATAAATTATGATTTTCGCTCATTTCTTTTGATTAATGATTTTACTTATTACTCTCACAAGGACTTAAGGATTTCGATTACATGACTTTAAATATAAATATACGACAATATGAAAATTTTTATTATTTTATGTGCCGCTATTAATTGGATTAAAATTTTTTTGTTCATATCTTATCACCCAAAACACGATAGTCCTAATGTCATTTATGAATTTATATTATCTTACAATTTTATATTTCTTCGCTTCTCTTAGGTCCTAATATCGTATAAAATCTATAATAAAATTAATATTTACACAGAAAAAGATTTTCTTGTCAAATCTTGTTAATAAAATAATTGTGTACCATCTTAATAAAATATTTCTAAAGTTTAAAAAATTTAATTCAATTGCGGAATCTAAAGTAAAATTTAACTTAGTCGAATGAAATTAGCAGTTAGCACATGCTGCTAAACTTTGAAAGTTATAAAACCTGCAAACTCTCTAATTAAAAAACTTTTACAACAGGTTTTGCAAATAGGTCAATACGGGTGTAATAACGGGGTTACCCGTTTTAGTTATTGCTTTATTAAACTATTTAAAAGACAGTGAAAGCTTTTTGAAAATGCGAACTCGGAATTATGCCCTTTGGTCTTAAGTTTACTTCTTTTATGGCCGCATCTAGCGGTCCTGAAAAACGATTGTAATAATACAAGTTTTTTTTAGGGAATGAAAGGAATTTTATAATTTTCTTTTTCTGTTTAATATTTTTTTGCAGTTCGAGGTTAGGTGGAAAGGTTAATGAACCATTTTTTATATTTATTTTTAAATCAGTTTAGGAATAACATTTAAAATATCATTAATCAAAGTACAACTTTTAAATTTTGTACGAAACATACTCGTGTTGATTGCAAAATTAATTCTAAGACTTCATGGGAAACAATCTTTACATTTATACAATTGAACGTTACAACAAATTTTAGGAAAAAAATTCAAAAAAGGAATATTTTAACACCATGCTTTTTTGAAACAATTTATTTTATTAGTGTCTTTCTTCTAACCAGAAATAGAAAGTTCTATCACTGAAAATACAAACTTTTGTTGAATGTGACCCGAAATAAGATCCGTTAATTTATGCGAAATGTTAAGGTGTCACTAAATATGATAAATACCTCTTAGTATTTTAAGTGTATGCATATTGTTTGAAGAATAAATTAAAAAGAAATCTGTAACAATATATTTCAAAGCGAGTGCCTGATTCAATGTCAGCAAGGTTAAAAGTCTTCTTTGGCTAAGAATAATAATATGGAATCTTTTCATTTTGAATCGTTATGAGAATTTTAGTCTCAGGAATATGTATTTGGCTCTGACAGGAGAAAATAGCTCTATTTTTGTATATATTTATACCTTTATTATTATCCAAACATTTAAAAATTGATTTAATAATTCATGATAATCGTGGCTTCTTGTAAAAAATAAAAATGAAAATTTAGATTTATCAAATTGAACTTTTTCGTGTCACTCTTTAGAGTGCACTGAAAATTTATTCAGAATGGCCGTAGGTCAGGAAAAAACTGGAAGCCAGGGACAAGGTAGGGAATTTTATTTGTCAGAGAAGGCTTGGGAATTTTCTAAAAATCATGCAAAAGTTAGGGAATTTCTTTCTATAAGTCACATTGAATAATTTTCACGGATAACAAATTTAAAATAGTTTTATTCCATTTATGAACAACATTGAAAGATTTAGATGCTTTTCTTTGAATATTATTTTTCGGGGAAAATGAAAAATTGATAAGGGAAAAATTTAGGGAATTTTGAAACTCAAGTTTTGCGTCCACCCTGCTATAATATTCTTGTCAGTAATTTATTTGCCTTGTGTTTCTATTTATGTTTTTTGTGTACAAATAATTTCTGCTAAAGATTATGTTATTAGTTTTTAATTTTTTTATTTGGTGAAAAATTCAAAAAATGTATTGAAAAGTTATCTTGTCATTTTACTGAAAAAAAAAATATATATATATTTTTTAAATGTATAATTTGTTTTTGAAAATTCAACGAAAATCTTTTCCACTTGAAAATAGAACTATTTTTTAAATTTCATTTTGTTTAAAAATTTATTAATTATTTTTATGTAAAATCATATTTTTAGAGCAAAAATTCATTTGTTTTAGTAGAAGTTTCATCTTTTTTGGATGAAAATGTAAATATTTGGTTTTTATTTTTAATTAAAATGATTTTTTGTTTTTGAAATTTTTCCTATTACAAATCAATTATTTTCCTATTGCAAATCAATTATTTTTTAAAAAGTCGTCTTTTTGATTAAAAATGTTTCTTTTTGTTGCTGAAAATTATTTTCGCATGTTTTGGAAATTAATGTTTTTGACTAAGAAATTGAGAAATATTAGAAATGAGTCTGGCGGCCCTCACTGTTTACGCTTCTATCCCCCGTAATCAGACCAAGGCCATTTGAAGGCAACCCCCGATACTTGACTAAAAGCGAGAGTTTGGTGCATTTAATTTTTGATAAAGATTGTTAAAAAACTATAATCGACTGTCTCGGAGAAAGTAGTCTTAACCTTAAGACTTCCAAAAGCAATTTTAGAGCAAAAATTCATTTGTTTTAGTAGAAGTTTCATCTTTTTTGGATGAAAATGTAAATATTTGGTTTTTATTTTTAATTAAAATGATTTTTTGTTTTTGAAATTTTTCCTATTACAAATCAATTATTTTCCTATTGCAAATCAATTATTTTTTAAAAAGTCGTCTTTTTGATTAAAAATGTTTCTTTTTGTTGCTGAAAATTATTTTCGCATGTTTTGGAAATTAATGTTTTTGACTAAGAAATTGAGAAATATTAGAAATGAGTCTGGCGGCCCTCACTGTTTACGCTTCTATCCCCCGTAATCAGACCAAGGCCATTTGAAGGCAACCCCCGATACTTGACTAAAAGCGAGAGTTTGGTGCATTTAATTTTTGATAAAGATTGTTAAAAAACTATAATCGACTGTCTCGGAGAAAGTAGTCTTAACCTTAAGACTTCCAAAAGCAATTTTAGAGCAAAAATTCATTTGTTTTAGTAGAAGTTTCATCTTTTTTGGATGAAAATGCAAATATTTGGCTTTTATTTTTAATTAAAATATTTTTTTATTGTTGAAAATTTTCCTATTACAAATAAATTATTTTCCTATTGCAAATCAATTATTTGTTAAAAAGTCGTCTTTTTGGTTAAAAATGTGTCTTTGTTGCTGAAAATTATTTTCGCATGTTTTTGAAAATTAATGTTTTTGACTGAGAACGTAAGTTTTCCCTCTTTTATTGAAAATTTATATCTTTTGGTTGAAAATTAATTTTAATAATGATGTTGACAATTTTTTTTTATTCCGTTAAAAACTCAACTGCTTTATTCAGAATTCGCATATTCGAACAGAAAATTCGTCCTTTAGGATATAAAATTCATCTTCTTTTATTTAAAATTAAACTCTTTTCTAAAAAACTCAATTATATTTTTAAAAATGGAACTTTTTTGGTTGAAGTTCATTTTTCGTTCAAAAATTTGATTACCTGGTGAAAAGTACATATTTATAAGTTGGGAATTCAACAATTTGATTAAAAATTCAACCATTTTATTGACAATTCGTCCTTTTGGATTAAAAATGCTTTTTAAATTTTTTAATGAATCTAATTTTTAATTAATGAATTTTTTAAATTTAAGATTTTTGAATTACAATTCGAAATTTTTTTATTCTGTTAATTTTTTTATTTTATTTTTTTTAATAATAATGGTTAGCGAAAATGAAAAATCGGTAAGGAAAAAATCAGGCTAAAGGTTTCAGGGCTAAAAATAAAGTTCGCCTGACACCTTGTTAATAAATTATGCATTTTTTCAGGTTCGTTTTCACTTTTACTTCCATTTTATGAAGAATCGACATTGTCAGTAACGGTTTGGTGGTTTCACTAACCCACATTTGTCGTTGAAAGCAAAACGTCTCATGACCCGGTTTCGGTCTTTATTCTTACATTCTGATCTTCCTTATTTATCCTCGAGTATGTGCCTATTATTCAGACGGATTAAAAAATATTATTAAATTATTTGTGCGTAGTTGAATTAATGATCAATATTGTACATATATTGATAAACTTAATAATTTGAGGATCAAATGAAAAAGAATTTTGATAAACCAAAAGAGTTCTATTACTCAAGCTTTACTTAATTGTTTTTCTGCTTAATGAATAATGATGAACTTATTTATTTTTTTATTATATACCCGTCTCTTATTTAAGAATAATTTCAAAAATAATAGACAAATTTCTTTCTCTTTCGTCTTTCTCTCTTTCTTTTCTGCGATAGAATATTGAGTATTAAATCATTTTTATTTTTATTTCAATTATTTTGAAGTTTTACAAACACTAAACTGCCACTTAGTGTACTATTTATTACGAAGGTTCTTCTGTACCTCCACTTTTATAAAGTTACACAAAATGGCGTAAGAATAAAATTCCGTCCTGGCGCTATAAGTTGCCAGTTAGTTTTACGGAAAATTCCAGACTGAGTTCCTATAATAAAATACACTCAAATCTCGATTCTGGGTCGTCCAGGGTTCTGGATAGCACAGAATCGAGAGTTGAGTGTATATGCAGTGTCATTGTTAAACAACAGTACTACAAAAAAAAGGGATTTTCTTGTAGCAATGATCCATTAGAGGTGATCCAAAAGTTCAATGTCCAATGAAATATGGGAGGGATGGAGTTGGAAAAATTTCCCACATCGAATTGAGTTGCAGGGCCAGCTTAGAATTTCTATCATTTTGCTAGTTAGGATTTGATTTTACCTCAGGTGCATAAACTAAGTTGCCAATATGAGAGGGGGAGGGGTTACGCTTAATTCTACACATGGTCACAGATTTATGAACTTCGATAGCATTTAGGACTTATCCTCGCCATAAAGTTAAAAGAATTCTTCTTCATTTTTCTGTTATTGTTTTTATGAAACATACATTTTCTTCTCTTTTCCTCATTTTTTGCTTAAATTCGAACTAAATTAGTAGAACCCAACAAGGAAAAGGAGCTAGTTTTATTTGGAAAGTCTATAATTACGTTTTTGGTTCGGAATTCATCTCGTTTGTTTAAAAATTCTAGTATTTGGTTGCAAATTTGATGATTTTGTTGAAAATGCATCTATTTTGTTTAAAAGTAATCTTTTTTAGTTGATGATTTATCTCCTTGGTTGCAAATTGAACTATTCCATTTGTTTTAAATTAATTGTTTGGGTTAAAAAATCATATTTTGGATTAAGCTCGTTTGTTGAAAATGCATTTTTTTATTCATGTTAGTTGAAACAATCAAAAATCGTTTTTTTGTTTGTTTGAGAATTAAGTTTCTAAACTCAAAAAGTAACTATTCCATGTTTGCTTGCAAATTCTAGTATTTGGTTGAAAATTCTATTAATTTGTTAAAAATGGAACTATTTTGTTAAAAAGTCATATTTTTTTTTGGTTGCGGATTCATCTCCTTGGTTGCAAATTGAACTATTCCATTTTTTTAAAATCTATTTCCTGGGTTTAAATATCATCTTTTGGTTTGAACTCTTTAGTTGAAAATGCATTTTTTCATCAGTTCAATTAAAAAAGTAAAAATGTCATCTCTTTGGTGGAAAATTTGTTTTTCGGTCAGTTGAACATTTTATTATTTTGTGGAAAATGCAACTATTCTGTCAAAAAGTAATCTTTTTTGGCCGAAGAATTAGCTAATTTGTCAAAAGTTAAACTGCATACTATGTTAACAATTCATTGTTTTTGTTGTTGAAGATTCATCTCCTTGGTTAAAAATGTAACTATTCCATTTTTATACAAGTAATCTTTTGAGTTGAAAAACCATTTTTGGGTTGTATTTTTGTCGTTGAAAATTTATTCTTTTAAATTTCACCATTTTTGTTAAAAATTCATCTCATTAATTGAAAATCTAACTATTTTATTGAAAGTTAATTTCTTTTTGTTGAGAACAACTTTTCTCAACTAACAACGTAATTATTCCATATTTGGTTTAAAAATGATATTTTTTTATTGAAAATTGATATATTGTATTGTTATATATTATTAAATATATTATATATATTAAAATTGTTTAAAATAGACTAAAAATGATCCTTTTAAATTTAAGATATAACTACTGCATTGTAAGTTGAACTAATTAAAAAAAATTTTTAAGTCTTTCAAAAGATTCATCTTTTTGATATTTGGTAAAAAATGTATATATTTTGTTGAAAATTCATTTTTTTGGTCGAAAAATTAATCCTGTTTCTTAAATATTAATTATTCATTTTGCTATGGATTCTTAGGCATTTGAAATATTTTATATTGCATTCAATATAGTACTTAAAATTATCTTATTTAAAAGTTCACGTTACTTTTTTTTGTTTTTAATTTTTTTTTGTATTTCCTTCTAACGAAAACTTTGTACTTGCACTTTCGATTCGGTATCACCTGAAACTCATAAAGTGACATATCTAATTCAAATATATGAAAATATTTCAATCAATTAATGTTACAGTTGTTTAAAAACCCGATTTTAAATATAATTTAGTTTTATTGACTTGATTTTTAAGTATTTTTCGGTTTGAGATACATTTTTTTTTCAGTGTATACTTTTAAATCATCAAAACCCGTTTAAACCTCCTAAAATACAAATTCTCTAAAGTAATCCGGAATAATATATGGAGTATTATCGCTGTTAAAGATATCTCCTATATTTTCCATATTATCTCGAAATAATTTTAAAATCGTTTAAAATTTTGTTTCAGATTTCATACAAAATCGAGCCTTTAAACCTAAACTTTGGTTGCTAAGAAATTCGAAGAAATGAAATAAGTTTCAATCCAAGTATTAAGAACTTAAAAATGTTAAAGAAACTAGTTCTGCTATGAATTCTACGTTTTTAAAAAACTTTAAAAAGTCCTTTGTACTCTTTTCAATTGCAAGGCAAACTTTCAAAACAGTTTTAAATTTGAAACCTGTGTCCAAATTAATTATATTTTATTAGCGCAATATTCAGAGCTTCCACAATCTTAATTCAGCTGTATAATATATTTATTCTAACGACTTATTTATGTGATTCATTAATAATAATAATGATTATAATAAATTCTCTTGCAAATCCCTGCTTTAAACATTTCACCAATATCGTTAGTTCGTTCCTCACAATAATTGTAGCTCCATCAAAGATAAATATCAATGGTGTAGCTACACATTTTATTCCGTGCAGCTTAAAAATCTCGTTAAATTCTGCAAATTTTTCGTAATTCCTTAAAATATTTGGTAGCATGAAATGTACAAAATATCTAAGAATAATTGATAAATCCAATGTTGAAGAAAAAATTATGGAAAATTTCATTCACCAGACTTATTCTGAAATATACAGAACTATGGAAGACCTGTTTCTCATTTACGATATATTGCATAATTGGTTACGAGAAAAAATTGAAAGTTCAATTTTTTTAAGAAAACAAATTATCCGGCTTTCAGAAATGGTTTAGCCTGCCTTAAAGTTATAAGTTGTCTCGCTTATTAAAGATGAATTCCGAGAAGAATTCAACATAAAATTAGCGACATATGTAAGTGTGACTTTTTATTTTGTGAAAGTAGATTTTTTATATGTTCTAAAAAATCTGAGGCATATGTTTAGAAATAAATTTTTAGAAGGCAGGGAATTTCTATTTCTATGAGAGGCACTTTAAATAAATTTCAAGAAAAATTAATTCAAAAATGTTAATTTACAATTGTTTTATTTTATTTGTAAGGATTATATATTTAATAACTTATAAGATTAGAATTCAGGTCGTTGAATTTTAATGGTCAGATTAAATGAAAAATGGAAAAGAAATTGGAAGGGGAAAAATTGGTCAAGGAATTTAAAATATAAAGTTTTGCTACCACCCTGGAAAGAAAAATGAATTGTATCAAAAACTATTGAAGATTAAAGAAAAAAGTTGTATTTTGGGAAACAAGCATCCAAATTTAAACAATCATAAATTTGTAGACATATATTTTTTTTAGAAACTGCTAAAACTTAAAGTTTAGAATCCGCTCAGTTATGGAGATGACTGTCTTAAATATTAACGCATTTAAATTATTATTCTCCCTCCATAAGTATAGCTAAAAAATGTAATAAATTTTATTTTAGTTCAAAAAATTATTAAATCAGGGTCTGAAAATTTTTTATTTGTCTCCTGACAATGCATATAATACAGAGATCTAAAATTGATTGCCCTCTTTCACGTTTAAAACGAGTACAGGAGAATAAAAGAGAGATGCAGTAATTGGCGAAAAATTTTTATTTTTGATATAATACTTTACTATATTTCAAAAAGTGTGCAATTTAAAAATGATTGCTAAAGTAGATTTTAATTTTGAGATCATATTCTACTTCTGCTGTCGCACGAGGAAAAAAATCTGTTAACATTACTGGGGTCCTATGCTAAAATAATGACATTACAGCTTCTTATCTAGAGCTTAATGAATTTTCTGTTATCTTCAACGAATTTGCAGGTGTCTTAAAAATGTAATGACATATGTCAATTTTTCTTTGAGTACGATTCTCAATATTTCGTAACATGTAGAAGTTAATTTAATTATTTTCACATATATTCTTACGATAATTATGTCAATTAGGTTAACAACTTTATAAAGCAAATGTGATTTTAAGATTACTTGATATGGGTAGATTTAAATATTTGCAATCATTTCAATAGCTCTAAAAATGTTTAATATCATTTAAACTGACCTATATTATTCCTGATTTTTTGAATAATACATAAAGAATAAAAAATTCCCTTATAATAATTAAAATTGTTTTGACATTATAAAATATCCGACATTGTAAAATTAACGGAACAGAGAAATTGCCTAATTATGGAATTTCAGGATCTCAAAAAGTCAAAAATCTTTTAATAATAAAGTAATAAACGAAATAAAATAATTTTAATGTAATGACAATATTTTTTATTTGATTATTTGTTTCTTATTTATATTTATTACATAATTGTTCTTTTTGTAAATCTCGGAAATTTTCTATTTTGATTTTCTTTCGGACAGTTTACGGTGTCGCAATTCTTATTTTTTAGGATTTGTCAGTCGTCCTATTTTTAGAAATGTTTCGAAGTATTTTTTAATCTTTTTAAATTATCTTTAAAAATTTGGTTCTTAGTTTTTTGAAATATTTTTAAAATTTAAATTATGTTCAAAATTATGTCTTAACTTGCGAAAATATCTTTTCCAGTTATTCAAACTGTTGCTCAAAGCGCTGCGAGATTGAATAAAAATCGAATAATTTGAAATATTAAAACATATTCTCTTAAAATTAATTTAAAAAAAATCATTTTTAATCGTTACGGAAAATCTTAAACATTTTTTCTTATTATTTTGAAATGTAAAAAACTTCAAAAAGTTAAAAAATTGTATATCGAAATCTTCTACGTTTTTTTTTGATAGTTTTTAATGTTTTTTAATTTTTTCTTAGAATTGACAGTTCAGAATAAATTTATAAAATATTTTTCTAGAAATTATAAGAAATGCTTTTATTCTCTTAAAACGTTTCACAATTCTTTTCAAGTTTTTTGTCGAAATCATTAAAAAAGTACGTTTTTTATTACATTTTTTCAAATCTCAGTAAATAAAAAACTTAAAACTGTCAATAAAAGTCATATTAACGTAGTGTCATAACTAATCAGGTTTTCTACAACGATGTATGCAAGATCTTGTTGCACAAATTTATAAAAGGAAATTTTTGTTACATATCTTTTCTCGTTTTGTTTACAAAAACTTTACAAATTTTAACAATGATAATTTTGCATTAGTTGACTATTATGAAGTAGATAATTTATATAATTAATTTAAAGAACGTTATCGAAATGAAAAATGTTACCAATAGATAAGTTTATTGGAAGAACGTGATTGACTTACATTCTCAAATTTATTGTGACAATATGAAGGCAAAATATTTTATTATTTTATAAAATTTTATGTGGAAACGATATAAATGTATATTATTTTCTAAAATTAGAAAACTCGGACAGTGTTCGAGTATCGGGTTCACTACTTTACTTTATGCACGTCGCGACAATCACCAAATTTTCACTTTCTCTCTCTCAACCTATAGTAGTAAAATTTTACCAATTATTAATAATGAATTAATAATAAATAAATAATAATAATAAATTCAAAACCGATAAAAACATAAAAATATCCAACTTTATCAATTCTTTTAAAATAGGGGAAAGAGGGTGATTTTTGACCAAATAGGGGAACAAGGGGAAAATATTATTTTAAATAAAATTAATGTTGAAACAGATATTGACTTTAATATGAAATGTTTTGAATACCTGAGATTTAAAGTCGAAGTATGCTGCATTTAAAAAAAAATTGTTAAATGACGGACATGAACTATGGTCAGGAGTAGATCATAAATCGCATGGTAGTATAGAGAGCGGTTTGATTATGAATGAGAGAGCAAGAGAGCATGCCAAGGGGTATAAATTTGTATCTCCCAGATTGTTGTGGGTCAGAGTGAAAGTGTGAACAAGAAGATTGTGTACCATAGCGTGCTAGGCCCCAGTTGATGGTGAAAGGTGTGAAGTAAAAGACACCTTCTGGGACACTTTGCATGATACAGAAATAATAAGACTCAGAAAAAGCAGTCTGCAGTGGTACTCAATGAGACTACTGGTAGGATCCCAAAATCGCTAATTTTGCATTGAAAATAACAGCCTGAAGTTATCCGATTCATAAACAGGACACAAAAAATTATACCGTAAAAAAGGAGATCACTAGTTTTTGTAATGTCATGGGGAAAGTTTTCGCGGATAGAAGACTAAGAGAGATTGTAAAATATACAAGGGATACGAGGGATTCTGAATGTGAAACGGATCACTACTTCTTAGTTTAAAAACTGAAAATAGGTCAAGGATGCAAAAGAAAATAACCAAAAAGACGCCACAGATTCGAATTAAGAGTAAGAATTTATACAAACCGAAAGTGCAAATCGATTCTTAGAATGGAATATACGAATGCATGTATAGGTTAATTTGGGAAGCGCTAATATGCAATAAAGATAAGGGGTCGCATTGACTATACTCCAGAATATAATTGTTAGAAGTGCGACTGAAGTGTGTGGTACTGCGGTTATAGGAAGAATGTTTGGTGATGCGGCCTTGAATTATGAAAGCCGCGTAGCCATACACAAATAGAAGTGACCGTATCTAAAAGTGTTAAAAATTACAGGCCATAGAATTGAGGAGATAAAAAGACTTGAACATGATTATCCAGCCAATGTTAATGTCACGGCAAATGAGGAAGAAAGACGAGCGAAATATCAAGCTCTTCTTTTCGAGATGAGCAGGCTGTATTAAAGCTACAAAGTCCATCTTGAGGTTTTAATAATCGACTGCACTGGAGGTATAAAAGCTTTATTTCTGAGCCAACTCAACAAAATCCCGGCTTGCCATCATCAGATTCAGTCCACCGCGAGCCAGATGCAAGAGGCGTTTCTTCTGGGATCACATCATCTGGTTCCTGGACACTGTTTGTTTAACATAGTACAAAGATTGGTGGCTCTAAAAAAGTATCTAGATGTCAAACCTTTATCTCCAAATGTGACGTCTGCCGCGTAAGATCATCTGCGGCTAGATACCGGACTCTAAGAAACAGTGATGTGCGGAGTATCTTGCTTAAGTTTCCCATTCTTGCTGACATTCTAGAATAGAAGGAGCAGAAGCGAACGACTTATACGTTCCAGATGCGTCGGGATTCGTTGCTATAAGGAACGATGATCGTAGCTTCTGGAGCCTACAACTTTTCAGACAATAGTAAGAATGTATACGTACACAGCCCCGTGCACACTATTTAAAAAATTTAACTTTAGCAAAAAATGTCTTTGACATATTGGTCTTTAACCATCCTCTGACATTAAAAAATACTAATAATATTAATCACGTCGGGGACACCACCCTTCCGAAGATGTTCTATTGTTGGCATTTGCGGTAGGACATGAGCTTTCCTCTCATGACTTTGACGGCTCTGTTGGCAGTAGCTCTGCTACTGACATCAACTCTGCCTACTGAGGATGTTTTAGCTAGTGTTAGCTATTTACAGCCAACCACGTCAACAGAAATATCATGGGAGAGCATCAAGTGGGACACTACAACGAAAGAGAGATTGATGCGTCTCTATGATAAAAGTGCGAATTTTGAAAGCTAAAGCGAAGAAGGATACAATTTGGAAACAAAATTTTCTACGAAGTCTTCTAATGTAAAGAACGAAGCACTGAGAGATCTTATCCCTAAAGTGAAGGAAATTAGAAATATTCGAAACATCTCAGAATTCCGAGCAACGGAAATTAAATAACAGTTTGATTTGGCGTGGAAAAACGACGGCAATGAACATCAGTCAGAGGAAGCCGCGTCACACGAACAAGCAGCAGCAAATGGGGTTCTTCCACAGCTCGTTGATGATCCAGCACTACCACATACTCCATAGGTAGATGGCCAGATATAACCGGAGGCAGAAGCAGAGGTTCATCAACTAAAAAGGCGATTAAAACGGAGATACCATATGAACCGAGATTTTATGCGCCTATATTTTTTGGCAGAAAAAATGTGTGCAAAGTGTGTGGACAGAACGTCACAGACTCTTCTTACGTAAATACTTGGAGCTAGCTTGAGCAGAATCTGGCAGATAAAAAACGCTCAATATCTGTAAACAATTTGCTTCCGGCTAATGAAATAGCCAACATCAAAAAGAAAGTTGAACAGCAGCTTCCTATTGATGAACTACCCTTAGAAGATGTGGACAACAAAGACCTGATTGAAGCTGGAGGTATAAGTGCTAGGGATCATGAACATAAAATTCCGGATCCACTAGAACCATATCCGGATATTTATAATGATGATACGAACAGCGAAATCCCAGAAAAACCACAGCACCTTGAAAGGAATCAAAAATGATCTGCGTGCACTAATAAAACTCCTCACTAGCGAGGTTTTACTTACGCAGTTTAACGTTTCACAAACTGCGTTAGAGGTGCAAACTCTTGTATACTGTGCAGCTGTGGCAACCGTTAGAAAGTTGGGCCGCGGAACTAGACATAAAAATGCAGTTTTTGTCCAAGCAATGGATCGAGATCCATCATGGAGGATCAGATTAGATATGGATGTTAGGAAATTGAGGTGCAAATTGAGTGGGAGGGGGGTAATTTCTACCTAGATCCATAGCTGGTTGCTGTTTTATGCTGAGAAGGTCACAAAGCTTCAGCAGCGTTGTGTTAGATGGGAGTTAATAAGGTCTTATTTGAGAATCTTTGAAGTACATCAAACTCTCGCTTTCAGTCACCCCGTTCTCAGCCTTCCTAGAACTGCTGGATCAAGAAATTTCTCATCAGAGCAGGGCGAGAGTGGTTGCGACATTATATATATATATATATCTTTACATATGTATGTATGTATATATTTCAATTGAAAACGATTTAGGTAGCTCTCACTGTTGACGTTTCGGTCGCCCTGAAATCAGTCCAAGGTTATTTGAAAGCAACCCCGGACACTAGACTGAAAGCGAGAGTTTGGTGTACTGTAAAATTGTTGTATGAGCAAATGTAGTTTTTGGTTTTCCATACTTTTTTTAAACGTAAATGAATTTTGTAAATACTGAAACTCTGGTAATTATGGTTTTTTGACATAAATATTCGTATAAATTCTTCGTCTTATTGAATACTATAAACATCCGCACAGATAATTTTTGAATTTTAAAAAAGTGGTCACTAAAAATGCGCCAACTTTTTTTAATGTTCATCCAAAATGGTTGGCTAACGAACTTGACCCGACTGCGTCGGTACCAAAAGAATAGTACACGAAGGGAAAAAAATCGAACCTTTCAGACAGATGAAAGAAGGTTCTATCATGAATTGAGTATAAACAAAATAACCAGAAAGACACTGTAATCCGACAATTGGAAGATATGACTAAGTACTTGTCGGATTTTAGGGAAAAAATGAATGGATGCAATTTGGGCACTGCGCGGCAGTAAACATCTAGTAACCATAGACACTGTTGCCATGACTCAAGCTTATAAACATCAAAGGATCTTGTACATGGCGTGCCGACGCATCATTGACGTCCTAAGCCGTACGATGATGTCTTGGGGTATAAAAATCAAGTAATCTGATCATGGACAACCAAGGATAACTAGACCAATACGCATTACGAAAGATATTTTTCAATGAAACTCCTTCAGTGCACTATAGTTCTGCTTACCTTTGAACCCATTAACCAAATACTAAATACCATGTCTTATGGATTCAGATCACATGATAATGGGGATAGCCATCAAGTGACCCATTTTCTGTACACAGATGACCTGAAGCTATATGCTAGTTCTTACCAGAAGCTGAAACAAGTGAACGATTTCGCAAAGCAGTTTTCCAATTATATCCACATGGATTTTGGACTTGATCTATGCAAAGCAATGCATTAGCGAGATGGGAATTAGGGAATCTAGGTATACTTGAATCTGAAGGTATTAAACATACGGAAGTTAAGAATTTCCTGATGACTGCCTTAACTGCAAGACTCAGGTTGATTCTGAAGAGTTCTCTCAACTCTACAAACAAAGTCAGGACAATCATAACCCATGCCATCTCTGTCCTTTCGAGCTCTTTCGGGTACATCAAATGGTCTAACTCCGAGTGCACCGAATGCACTAAAGTAATTCGGCGATTGAAGGGGTAGTTTTAGAACGGCATAGAGGAGATAGGCGCGTTGTAGATGTCAAAAAGTTGTGTAAGTCAAAAGTTATAGAGTTGCGAGACTATTTTAACAGAAAGCGAGATGTTACGTATTACAATACTATCTGTAAAGCGGATATTGACAACATGCTCTTGAATTTGACCTCAGGGGAGGCCTTGAGTATCAGGGCAGAAACCATATATGAATTAGAAACGCAATTCGGTCGGAAAGTCATCCACGGCGAGCACTACAGAACGTTAGATCAACATGAAGTGGATAGTGAGGCATCTAATACTTGGCTGAGAAACGGTGTTCTGTATCCAAAAACAGAAGGATTCGTCATTGCTATGCAGGACAAGGTTGTCAGCACCAGAAAATATCGCGAACACGTGTTACATCAAGAAGTGGTTGACCGGTGTCCATCGAGTACATTCCATCGAGTACATTCTTGACGATTGTCGCGTATGGGCTAAAAGAGAATATACGCACAGGCATAATGATTTGACGGGCACGATACATTAACTGCTTGCCCTAAACCTAGGACAAAAAAGTTAACAGAAAAGTTGAATATTTCATTTACAAAGATTTATTCTTCTACCAAATGTTCGAACTGTAGAACAAAAAAGTTCAAATTCAACTAAAACAATTGCATGTTCAACCAAATACGTAGTTGAATTTTCAAGCCAAAAAGACGAATTTTTTAGAAGACAGTATACATTGCAGCAAAAAAGTTTATTTTTTAACCAAGAAAGATGAATTTTCTACAATCAAATATGGGTTTTCAATTCAAAAGAACGATTTTCCAACAAAAGAAATGAACTTTCAACATGACAAATAAAATTTTAACAAAATAGATGAATTTCCAACCAAATAGTTGAACTTTCAACTAAAAAAGGTGATTTTTCAACCAAACATAGATTAGTTAAATTTTCAGTTAAAAAAAATAACTTTAACTGAAAAAAACAAATTTCTACCTACTTGAATGCAACGGAAAATGACGATTTTTTAAAATGAAATAGTTAAATGCTTAACCAAATAGATCAATTTTCAACAAGGAAGGTTCATTTTGCATCCAAATTGATAAATTTTCCACAAAACATTTTATTTTTTAAGCTAAGAAGTCAAATCTTTGAGACAAAATTTTACTTTTAACCCGTAAAAGAAGAATTTTGAAAATGAAATTTAATTTCCAAGCAAGAATTATGAATTTTTAACATATAAAGGATACATTTTCAATCCAAAATAGAATAATTACATTTTCAGAGAAAAAAGTAATATTCGAAAAAACAAAAAATAAGAATTTTTCACAAAAATAGTTAAATGTTCAAGTAATTGTTTTAATTTTTTTACCAGGCAATTAAATTTTTCACTAACATAGTTACATTTTCAAGGAAGGTAGTCAATAGAGAAAGAAGAAGAAGAAAAAGAGTAAACCCAGATATTGAAATGGTAGAATAGAAAAAATATTTTTTGGATTTGCTAGAAGGAGTAGAGAGAAAAGTCAGGAAGGGAGGAAAATATGGTAGAGAAAGAGATGAGCAAGAGGATATAACAAGGGAAGAAATAGTTAAGGTATTAGGAATATTGAAGGATGGAAAGGCGCCAGGCATATATGAGATTCCAAATGAAGTATGGAAATATGGAGGGACAGTACTAGAGGAATGGGCATGGATAATGTATAATCGAGTATGGAGAGGAGAGGGGTGGCCTGAGTTATGGAAAGAAGGAGTAGTGATACCAATGGCAAAGAAAGGCAAAGGAGAGGAGGTTAAAGATTACAGGGGTGTGAGTCTGATGCCTACACTGTATAGAGTATATTTAACTGTTTTGTCGGAGAGATTGAAGAAAGAAGTTGAAGAAAAAAACATAGAGCCACCGAATCAAACAGGGTTTAGAAAAGGAAAGGGGGTAATGGAAAATATATATGTTCTGAGCTATCTAGTAAATAGGAGGATTAAAAGGGAAAAAGGGGCAATGATAGCAATGTTTGTGGACTTAAAGGCAGCGTTTGACACATTAGACCGAGGCGAGATAGAAAAAGTTATGTTGAAAAAGGGAATAAGAGAGGGATTAATAAAGAGAGTTTCGGAAATTTTTAGGGAGACAAAAAACAGGGTAAAGGTAGTGGATCAAGTAGGAGATAGTTTCTGGTTAGTGAGAGGAGTGAGGAGTGAGGAGTGAGTGATATACACTGGCATACGCAGACGACATAGTCCTGATGGCAGAGGATGAAGAAGGGATAGCGGGCTTGATTACAGGATTAGAAAAATACTTGGATGGGAAAAAGCTGAATTTGAATGTAGAAAAGACAAAGATAATGAGGTTTAGAAAAGGAGGGGAGAAACAAAAAGAATGAACAGGAGATGGAAGGGTATAAAGATAGAAGAAGTAAAGGAGTTTAAATATTTGATATATATTTTGCAAAAGAATGGAGATCATAGAGATCATATAAGAGAAAGGATATAAAAGCAGCAAGTGTAATGAAACAGATATAACGAATCGGAAAAAGAAGGTTGAAAAAAAAGGAATTGGAGAAGGAGAATGTGGTTATTTGATACGCTGTTATGGCCGGTATTAAGTTATGGGGCAGAGATATGGGGATGGAAAAAAAGGAAAGATATTGAGAGTTTACTAAAAAGATATATAAGGTGGACATTAGTGGTAGATGGGAGGACGCCAGGATATATGGTGAGAGAAGAAGCGCAAAGGGATAAATTAAGTTTTAGAGCGGGAAAGAGAACATGGAAATTTGAGACAAAGCTGAGGGAGGGAAATGGAGGGGAGTTGGCGAGAAAGTGTTTGATGGAGGTAGAAGAGAGGAGAGGGAGGGCGATAGAATTAACGAGATGGGA